>JTDE01000715.1:8316-29767 GCA_014338405.1 Paragonimus skrjabini miyazakii
TCTCGGCAGCCAATGTTGCTGAGGAGCAATGCGGATTCCGGGCGAATCGGAGTACGATCGGCCTGGTGTTCGCTGCTCGACAGCTTCAGGAGAAGTGTATGCGATCTTCGTAGACTTCACCAAGGCACTGGATTCCGTGAGCCACGAGGCGCTGTGGACGGTGCTTTGTAAGTTTGGATGTTCAGGTAAGTTATCCAATTTGATTAGATTGTTGCATGTGGGCATGAGGGCGAAGGTACAATTGTGTGGATCGACTTGTGATGATTTTGACATCGTCACTGGCGTGAAGCATGGTTGTGTCCTAGCCCCAATCATATTTAGTTTAAATTTGACTGCTATGGTAGTAGTCGCTTTTCAGGACTCTGGGGATGGCGGCGTTGAGGTTGAGTACCGGACGGATGGGCGCTTACTGAATATTCGACGTTTCGTCGCCCCAACCCGGTTACCTACCTCAACGATGCGCATGCTTTCGTTCGCATATACCGGCGCGCTGTTCGCACACAGCGAGGACAAACTACAGCGACTGGCCACGGCTTACGCGACCGCGGCATCCTGATTTGTTTTGGATATCAACGCGGGTAAGACATTTTCTTTCTTTCAGCCTTCTCCGGGCGGAGGTGCTGTTTATGCACCTTCACCCCAAATTCGCATCAGTGGAGATGTTGTCGACAGCTGCTTAGATTTCTGCCACTTGGGCAGCAATCTGTCCGTGGATTGCGAGTAACGAGTTCGCGTAGCAAAGGCTAATGCGGCTTTCGGACGTCTTGAAAGACGTGTTTGGAGGAACCACAGCCTGATGATGGCCACTAAGCCGTTTGTTTCCCACAGTCAGCAATGAATTCGTACGACATCTCAACTAAACTACTGTTAAGGTTTGTGTTCTCGACCAAATGTTTTGTAGCGTTTATAGTTAGAGATAACATCGGATATAGCGTAAAATCAGCCAATGACATCCGCATGAGTCGACTTATGTGTTGAGCATATACAGTTTTTCGTCTGTTTTTTTTTCTTACTGTCTGACTACGCATACTGGCCTTTGCGTTGTGTACTCTCCTCTCTGCTACAGTCTGTTTTGTCTGAGTCACATTGCTCGATCACATACCGTTTTTTGAATTCTAAACATACATATGATTGATTAATTAACGGACATGTTAGTGTTAGCTTTACCACCGCATTTCAGCTTGCGGATGCAAAGTCGGGCACTGTTCTTCTCGGGTATAGCATTTGTCACATACAGTGGAACAGTCCAATTGGGTTTTACCCTGTTACGATTTAACCATGTTTAATGTGTTACTTTTTTCAAATTCTCTTTCAGACTGGATGATATTTGAGATGTGGAGCATGCCGCAATCTAACGGTACTTTTCGGTTTACGCATTCATGGAATCGCTTTATGCGGTTATTATTGATTGCCTTCGTTTTTGTCGTCTCCACAAGCGTTTTATTCTTCTGGTTTTTGCCAGATCGTTCGGAGGTATCACATTTGGAACATCAAGTTAGTTGACTTTCTATCACTTCCGTAAAAGTTGGCTACGTGTTCAGTCATCTTTTTGCTTGACTTTGATGTCAAATACACGTGTACGTTTGTTTCTTTAGTTGTCACCTTTCTTTGCTCTGACGTGTTCCCATTGTTTTTTAATGTCCCTTATTACATTCAAATACTTCCTTAATGCCATCGGACTTTTTATGGACGGTGGCTGAGTTTATCAAGGTTGTTACTTGTAATGACTCTAAACTCTGGTGGTTGTTCATAACACATTGATCCAGCTTACAGGGAGCACTGACACTGACCGGCCAGAGGCTAATGAGCCAATTAGCTCTAATGGTGGCTCCTTGATTCACTCTAGCTGAGATCTACGTTAACAGAAACAAAACTGGAATCGAGTGCCTCTTCGAACGCAAAAGCTACAAACATACGTGAATAATGTGTAATTTGATTCAACTAACCCCCTGTCTACTGGTTACGTTCAGTCCTTACACTTGCACAGACTTAGATGGTTAGGTCATGTACGAGGGATGCCAGCTAGTTGTCTGCCACATCGAGCACTGTTTGCCGATGCTGCGGTCGATTGGCGTAAGGTGCGAGGTGGACAGATGATGACCTGGCGTAGACAAATGAAATCGTTCACAAAGGGGTTGGCTACTGTAGATCGGGTTCCTCTTCCGAGCTGGAGCCCTCGCAACTCAGAATCGGTGGCTTGAGACGTTAGTTGAGATGGCGGCTAACCGAGCTCAGTGGCATGAATGTTGTCGTTGCTTGATCGAGTTGTCTGTGAAGTGAGTGCACTTAATGACGCGGGGCAGTGAAAGCCGCAAGGAAGCTGATGACGCCTTACTTTCACTTACAGCTCGGTTGTTTGTTTGCAAGATGTAGGCGCCTTGATGTATGTTTCGAATGTAGACGTAGCTATTTTAGTGGTTAGGTCCCCTCCCCTTCCCTTGTTTTTCTTCTCTCTTCCTATACAGGGTTTGCTTTTTCTTCTTCATGGTTGTGTGGCAGTTAAGCATCAGTGTGAACCACTGATGTATTGCTGTCTATGATGATGATGATAGTTATGTCTACCGGTCAATAATTTATGACATTTTCGACTTCATTCGTACAGTGTTCGGTGAGTATTTTCCCAGATATAACCTTTAATTCGCTAAAGTGGCAAGAGCCCCTTTAGAAGTTATGCAGTTTGGCTCCTCCGTCTATAGTTCTCTTCGTTCATTTTAGTTTTTCGAAGGCCAAGAAGTTTCGACGCAGTCCTTAAAAATTTACATTCAGAGACGGCTCCTTCAGGTTACCAGACAAAAACGAACCGGCTAAATACACTGCTATGTGTCATTTTCACCATTGTGCTAACGTCGCTGGTCTTTCAGTCTAATACTAACAGTATGAGAGGCCAAAACGGATCATAGGACCCTGTGCATGGATGAGGCGATGAATACACACGCAGTGCTAGTTAATACCAAGACCAACACTGGAACTACTAACGTCAGTTAGTAGTGGCTTTACTGTGATTATATTAACCCAGTGGGGCACCGCGACGATGATAGTGGGATATCCACCAAGCGAACGTTGGCACACGCGCACATGCGTTTTCTGTGTGAACTTTCATTCTGATCAGTAGACTACTTACGAAGGCTGGTGCTGCACTATATATGAGTCTGGTGAGTGACTTCGGTGGTGTATGGCTGCGTTATCCCAAGAAGCAAGCACACATGCAAGTCTTTCGCTTTGTTCTGTAGGTTGATTAACCGAAACGCACCCAATGCTTTAGTGTATCCCCATACGATGTGGATACGGATGTTAAAGCAGTCTTACCGGACGGGTAAATTGTCCGTTCTAACCTTGGTGGGCGCCGTTGAAGGTGTGTATGTGTATTGGAAGGGGTTTTGAGGCGGAAAGTGTATTCTTCATTCCATGTCGGATCCGTTTATTGTGGTGATCGAATTCATCTCCGGTAGACTTCATGGTGTAGATACTTCATTTAAATGCGTATCCCGTGCGATGTGTATAAACCTTATAGGCATACAAGCCGCCAATTTAATCAGCATGTTGGTTTCGAGTAAACTAGCCACTAGCCAGTTGTGACGTGGCGTAGTAGATTAGCGATGCTGTCAAAAAGGAGCATGCTTATGTGACGATTGGTTAGACGTTTCTTGTCTGGCACGTCAGCAGACGGTTCAAAATTCTCTACTCAGAAACTTTTTTGAAAAGCTCCATCACAACAGGACGTTTCCAAAACAAGGGTAAGGATGATAGGCAACGGGATTATTGTCATTGTATGTGGATCTGATGATAGACTGGTTGCCAACCCGAATTCATAAAACAACTCATAATTACTAGAGATTATTGAGTGGGTCAAAACAGGTAGACGTGGGAGAAACCATGTGATGATAACAAAAGGAAGCGAAAAATTGTCAGCTTTACGCTACGTACAATTACGGTTTATTTTCTTGTTTCTTGTATGTACCTTTGTCAACAGCATATGTGCATAAAACAACCAAGGGACGCAACGATAACAAACGTGATATTATGGTCACTGAATTTAGCTCTTGGGCACACCATGCGCTAGACTCTAGCCAGATGTATCCAGCGTCTCTCGAAGTCGATGAACCGGCGAAGGCCAAACTTGCCAGTTTATTCATATCCCTCGCCAAATCATTGTTTTTCTACCGTGCTGTTCCTTCCAGTTATGCCTAGAGAGCGCAAATAAGACACCATGTAGTTGGCACTCGTTTGGCATGCTTAACGTGCCTGAGTTCCACTAACTAATCAAGGGAAACTGCTTCGTGTAAAGTGAGATCATTTGTCCCCGACACTTCGTCAAACTTCATCATGACCCAATTAGATTTGCCACTCAACACGAGCAATGGTCCACTGATAGCGATTGTCAAACTCATATACTCGGCGAACGTCATCGATACAGGGCGGCCAGGTTTCGATACTGTGGAACAATACCGCCCTCATAATTGCATTGTAGACCTTTTCTTTTTACGACAAGCAGACGTCGTGTCTGCGCCAAAGGTATCTCAAGTCAGCATGCCAAGCTGGCTTTAGAGGTACGCAGTAAGATCTTTTCTGCAACGCCATCGCCAACTGAGACACAACCCTTGGGGTAGGCACAACTTTCGGTTAACTCCTAACCCACCACACGAGATAAGTACGTAAACAGGCCCTTGCCGGTCTTCCGTGGCCGGACGGCGCAAAGTGTATACCACTTCGGTTTTTTAATCGCCCAGCTTTTTTTACTTTCCTTGGACTGTCTATGCATTGTCACCTGAGGGGACTTCCGCCTCGTCACTAATGAGACCACCCGGAACTTTGCACAGGACGTCGCCGATTACAAAGATGGGGGTAGTAAACAGATTAGACGGCCTTGCCGGATTTCACTGGGGCTGACGATAGTGTACCATGTGGCCCAACTCTACCAGAGGTTTGACTATAATACCGTTAGAATGGACACGCTTTTTAGATACCCTACCATTCACCGAACAGTCCAATAAAACAGTTCTGTCAATGGAGTTAGAAGTTGCCTTGATGTTCGAATTCACTACCGTTGGTCGTTTGGCCATGGTGGAGACCGACTGGAGGGCGATGATTAGATTAATATATCTACGACCTGCACCAAACCTAGCTTTTTTTCTGGACGTTCCTCACTCTTTTATGATAGTTTGCGAAGTAGGGCGGACACCGAGAGGGAAAATTCTCAGCTGTTATATTGTTTGTAACCCTTACCAATATACGCTTAGACTATGATTCTTTGCGTCAACCCCTCCCAAGGAAAACGGAAATTAGTCGCTTGCAGGGTGATAGTGTACACTGTTAAGCGAGAACATCATTGTTGGCCGTAATACAACCCTATCTATTATTCCCAGTAGGGTATACCATACGAAACAAACTTCGTTTTTATCGTATGTTCATCAAGTGTTTGTTGCTCACTTCTAATCTTTTTCAGGCACGACCGGAAGCCTACTGATAGTCGGTAGCCTCCGGGAATTGGTCCACCTTTCTTTTCGGTGCAAACAGTTGCAGCTTGCTCGCTAACTGGAACGGGATGATCTGTTGGATAACCCTTTTTTTCGCTTTGATCAATTCCTTATTTTCCTTTGACATCTTCAGTGCTTCACAAATCAGCATCTGATTGTTGAGAGCTGAGCAGATAGGCAGACCGGACAATTTACGTTTACTTATGAGATATACACCTAGCTGGCAGCCGCAAAACACCCCGCCATAATCAGATCCTTCCAAATCGATCAACCCCTCAATCAATCAACTTTTTAATAGGACAGAAGCGTCACATTTCTTGAAGCACGGTCGAATTATTGAGACATTTCTAACGGAGCCAAATTTCGCAGATGAATGTCATTCATTGAAAGATTCCACTCTTTACGTCTACCGAATGCATCTTTTAATGTGAAGATGAAGACATTTCTCATACTCTCACTCTGCGTGTATCTGACGGTTGTAAGCGGAGTGGTGTTCCAGGTGAGAAAGTGATGACTTTATCGTGGAAACCTACATTCGGGCGAGCTGGGCAACTATCCAACGGTTTCAGCATAATGCACTTCTTTCGCAGTGAGCTACTTCAACCAAATGGTGATGGTCTTTCTGTTCGTCCAAGCCTTTCGATTGAACGAGTGCTCAAGTCCTTAACTGAAAATGCCCTTCGTTCCGAACATCCGAATTGTTGACATTTTTTGATTGCCAGGAGGTCGATTTTTCATTCTCCGCTCTACACTCATGTTAGATTGTCAACCTGTCCTTCGAACACTTGGCACGATTGAATTTATCTCTTTTTATAACGAGACCGTTCCTTGGAACACACGAAAATAAATCTACTTTGCTTGCTGTTGAAGTTGTCCTACGGTGGATATTGCTTACGTGTATTCTCAATCCGTGCAAACCATGCAACAGCCAGTGCCGTCAATACCTCAGCTGCTTCTCTAATTAAAGTACAAGAGCTGATGTTCCTGTGAAAATGTGAAGAAAACTCCGTTGTTGTTCATGGTGATGGTGATAGTGGCCGTACCGGCACGTTAGTACTGCGTACCTAAGGGAATCACTGGCACACTGCGTCTTCAAATTCACCATGTACACGTTCGTTCCGGAAGTCTGCATTCCTTCGGCTATTTGTTTCGTCTTTAGGCCATGTGGTTTTTCCCCTTTTAGCGGTATTGGGTCAATCGGCTATATACCTAGCGGATTTCCCGTCTCATCCAAACGAACGACCTACATTTTCTTCCGCAACGTTAAATAGGCTCAGCTGGTTCAATCTGGTATATCTTGGTCACAAGTAAATTTATACCTTTTCCAACTTAAGATGTCTGGACATCACTTTCACATGCATCGATATTAATTCAAGACGTCCCAAGGGGTTTCTCTGTGTTTCAACAGCAAACAGGGTTGCACGGCTAGTGTGCGCATGCATAGGTTAGCAGACATGGATTGATGGCTCTTGCGGATTAACAAAACACAGGTTCACCGGGTGTAAGGAGTACACAAGGCTAGTGCGCCTGGACCTGGTTACCAAGTTGACGGGGATGCAGGCTAACACGTATGCAATGAGCGACGACAGCGTGGGTGTGTTCCTACGACGTAGAATATACACGGACAGACAGTCTGATAAACCGGTCTTCTGTCAGTGGGTACTTGAACGACCTATTTAGACTAGCGTAAGCTTCGGCCTTCGCCGTCGTTCGAACGTCCGGATAGATCGAGTAAGCCCTGTCTCAGGTGCTAAAGTGACTGTCATCTGAGTAACAATTTGACGGATGCCTTGACAGCTGAAGGCAGGGCTGAACCAACCAAATTAATACCGATCGTTCACGGCGTGTGGATCACGATACAAAATACGGAGTCCCAACCAAAGGACTTGCCTCCTATCCGAGTCGGGTTAGCAAGCGGCCTCAACACATGGCTGTAACCACAGCCACCTCGGCCGGAATTGGGGTGAACGCGCACTCCAGGTCAATTCGCTCGGACTCATCGTCCCAGTGCTTCGGCCACCATGGTCCACCATCGATAACCCCTGGTTGTTCGCACACGTCTCTGTAGACGTTTCCACGTTTGAAAGGCAACGTTGGGCTGAGAGCTGGTGTGCATCGGTGACTGTAGATGGACAAACTAAAATCACGATATTTCTTTAACAGAATGTGCTATAATTTTTTTCACTAAACGATTGATAAAATGTTGAATTCCTGACCGGCACAGATTTTCAAATTACCAACGAGGTGGTCGAGAACTAACAATTTTCCCATAGAACCTGAAGCACGTCATGCTATGTCTTCAGATTTACCGCGTCGTCTGTGGACTCTGAAGTAACGTTTTATGACCACACTACCACAACGGCAAACATCACTTGGCATGTCCCAGTTTTGTGGCCTTGTTATTGGGCCATGTCGTCTCACTTCCTATCAGCACGTCTTATTTGACTGCGTTATCCACATATGGATGCTGTAATAAAGACAACTTGCCTCAGTTTTCACAAAGTTGCCGGCGACATGATAAAGTGCAGATCGTTGTAAAGATTTTCACATTGAAAAAGCTGTCGCTTTACAGCCTAATGCCGTATATTCCATTGAGTGTGCATCAGTTATCCAAGAGTGCTTCTACCTCAAATGTCGTCGCACTCTGCGGCACCTGTGCAGTCCATTTTCAACAAGGTTGAAGCCTGTACTCTTATGTTTGTCCACTAACAAGGATCAAGGCATTAGCAGATTGTGTGCGGAGGGTGGAAATTGGATAAAATATATGTATTACCTGTCGACAAAAAAACCCTGTACATTAGTTGTCAACACATCTCACGACGCTCGTCAATTCCAAATGTCCTCATGTAAATGGTCGATCTTAAGTAACCGCTAGCAGAGAGAGCAGGTACTATTTGATGGCGACGTAATAGGATTCTTCATGCCTCTGGCCTTACTCTGAGTGAGCATTAAATTTTTTTGACACCCTTGTGTACATTAAAATGCCGCTTAGCTAACGTGGACATTCGACCTAGGCGTCTCATACATGTATTTGTTTCAACGGAAAGGTACGTGGGGGTGGGAGTGGATTGGGGATCAGGCTCAAAACGTAGCACGACGTTTTGCAGATGTAGATTATCCACACAAGTGGATCAAGATGTCATTTGCATCATCATGATGAAAGTCTCAAGGCGCGGAAATCAGATACTCGGATTTCCGCAATGATTGTTTCAGGTCGTTGGGAACTGATGTGGCTCTGGACCTATGTTATCCACGAGTGCGCGGTTTTCCTATCAACACATGACACATTTTGTCCAACTTTTACTCTCTTTTGCGCATGCTATGCTTACGGCTAGTCAAACTGGATTGTGTTTAGATAAAGTTTAAAATGTACACGTCGCACAGTACGGTGGCTTGCGGGATGAGTTATTTTAAGCATACGTGATCAGCTGGCCGTACCAGTCTGATTGGACTTTGGGGATGGGCTGAACGTTCTATCATCTATATTCTCTATCCATGTTTCTTTTTTTGGTGTGTGAATCGGTGGGGGGATTTTTCGACTCATCCCGTCTTTCTTTCTGTTCGTTTATATGTTCAGTCGGGCTAACTTTTATTGGTCATACTCAGGAAGTTAGGTGACTAGCCAATGTTCGTCAAAGGTCACGTGAACAATGGTTACCGAGACGCAGTAGCAACAACTCTCTCTCCGTACAAGTATATTATGCTACTGCATGCACAGGAAACAGTAGTACGTCGGAGCGGGGGTAACGCGCTTTGAGTCCATGTCTCATCCTTACAACCTGAGCGCTGCACACCATCCCATCTTTTAGTCTACTCTGTATATGTTTATTCCCATTCACAACTTTTTTCTGACGTTTTATTCTTCCCTAACTACAGTTGCGTTCGCAAATTTTACGGTTGTCGCGGGACTATGTTTCCGTCTTGTCAAATAAACAAAGCGCATTTTCAGACGGACCGTACACTGCGGAAAACACTGCTTATGGTGAGTTTTCCACTTATTTCCCCTGGCTTGACCTATGTCGTTACCCAACTTTGACTTTAATACGAAGTGACTGGGTTTTTTATGTCTAGGGTTGGCATTCTTGTTTGTTCTACAACGGGTAGTTGGCTATTTGCTCCGGTAATGTGGCGAGTTAGTGTTGTTCTGTTAGACTTTTCGTTGATCAGTATGGACGGCTTAATTTGTAGGGTCTTCCATATTGCCCTTTCGATTGAAAGTGTGCAACTACATGAGAGATACTAAACACAGTTGGTTTACATCTTTGAGATTGTGCACTTTAACGACGCTTGCTTTCATGTCTGTAACATAGATTTGAAGAAGACATTGTCCGTACTTATAAATGACATGATGCAACGCATGGAAACGCTGGAAGCGGAAGTGCATTCGCTCAAACACGCAAACAGTGTTGTCTCTTCAAGTCCTGCCCAGCAAAGCTCCCTACAAAAGTCACACTTACGGAGAAACATCCAATCGGTCGATTTCGTGGGTATGTCATGTCCATATTTACACTCCTGTTTATTTTGTGCGAAAAACTTATTTTATATGTCGTTCTTCGTGGTTCATTCATGTTCTTCTGCCAGGTGATCAGCTTTTTCCTCACTTAGATTTCGATTCTACCGTTCGATTCACTGAATCGCATGAAGTAGTACAAATATGACTTCGGACAGTCGAGATGATCTGGGCCTAAATGAACGTAATTATTAACTGGCGTGCATATGAAGCGAACGAATTTCAAGTAGGAACTGAATTTTATGGATGAAACGCTGGACCAGTACTTACTGTGTCCTTCCATGACCATAGTTGTTTAAGTTTGCACTTAAATCCTGACTCAATATTCGTCTTTCTGTTTGCATCGCGTCGAGGTGCCAGTGTGGTAGTAACAGCATTCTTCACTTTTTACTCGATCTGGGCTGAGTCACACAAACGGTTGTCATTATCTATGCTTGACTAACTGGCATTCGGTTGTAACTACGCTGAATCAGTTACACTGAGCTGTAAGTATCCATAGTTATGTTCGATCCAGTTGATGGGCATCAAGCATTGTTGGCAGACAAAGTTGTGCAAATTTGACTCACATGGGTTAACCTCGGGTCCCTTGTGTTGGGTACCAAAAATATGTAGCTATTGGAGAGGACAGATTGTTCTTGAAACCTACGGTAGCAAATTTGTGTGCTTCTGGGCAGGTGGTGTATAAGCTGTGATAGTTTCCAGCGACAGAGTTTGGTCTTTGAACTCCACTCTGTTGGTCACTCAAGTTTTTACATCTTAGTAGCTTCCGTGAATTAGTTCAGCTACTTAATGACCGGTGGTCGCTTTTCGAAGTATAGACACCGGCAACAGAATTACTACTACTCAGCTGCGAACATACGGCGGCACAGAACATGACAAGACGACTGAATTAAAGCCCGGGAATGCCACTTATGAGTCATGCGATCAGTTCCCATGTCGTTGATACTGCGCAGTAAGTCTGTTCAAAGCAGATATCTGGTTTAATTCAGTGTTCCATCCTCGTCAGTATGCAATTAATTAATTTAATTAATTAATCCCAGATGTGAGATGGGATTTTTTCTTGTTTCGAGATGGTTTGACAGAAGTTGTTTTGAGTGTCAATCGTGCGGTCGCTCGTCTCAGTTCTAGTTGCTTCAACTGATTTTGACTTGTCTGGGCAATCTAACAGTGTCTCGTTCGCATTTACTCTGGTTTGTTTATAGCAGAACCAGCTGGTGGTATGCAGAAATTATCAACTAGTGTCGTTAGCAGTAAGCCATCTTGACTGGTAAACACTACAGTATTCCTTCATTACACATTACACACTATCGACATCACAAACGTTCAGTTTTTATTGAAGTTGTTCAGCTGTGCTTATGTGCCAGTTGATAGGTTGCTTTGATTTATGCAACCTACTTTCTACTCGTTCTTTACTAGACGTACCCTGCGTCAGTTACTGCTACTTTACTAGCAAACCACTCGATTATGATGTGCATGCCATGTCAGTCTACACTAGTTCGATTTTCGCGGAATTTTTATTTCGTGACTTGCAATGTGCATGTGTGTACTGTGGTAAACAGAACGAGTCTGGCATGGTATTATTCTGGTTTTCGTACTCTGGTGTATGTGAACTGAGTTGGACTATTTAATCAGAATTCTGATAGGGCTGAGACTGACGTAACACACTTATGACAGTGGTAGTCATTGATTGTGTTGTTGATTCGATTCACCTGTGATCGGATTAAATGAATATGGCTAAAAGTGAAGTATGAGAAGCCTCCTTTCGGTTTTGTGGCTCATACCTCGTAACCTCAGCCGAACCTTGATTGTTGAAGAAAATCTCACGCGTTACCACCCTGTTACTGTTTCCGGGGAACAGTGAACAAAAGCGGTTGGCCAGGACAATCCGATTGATATTGGACCGAGTATTTCACTGAGCTGTGTGTCTGACGCATCATGTATACGTTTCGTTTCACACTGTTGTTTCTCACCGCTTACCATGATGATCTTTACCTTAGTGTTAGGATGACTGATGTGTTTCTGTATCGATATTAAGCGAATGGCGGGGTCAGCGAGTTTCACAATAAGACTATTCCTGATCACTTTGATTATACTCGAAATCCCACAACCTACCAATTCCCCGTTTTTATATGCTGACGTCACGGAAATTCAACACACTGTTATCCGATTCACGATGACGTGTTGTGGGATGTTGGTATTTTGGCTAACGGTGGACAGTATAATTGCGGCTGAAAAACTATAGAAGGATCTTTACGTTCTACATCATTGGATTGCAGGCTACTTTTTCGAACTCCACAAAACTCTAGGTAATGTGTGTTCACGATTCGTTTTCCACAGTTTTTCCCGGATAACAATAAACCCTGAACTGGACCTGGGGACGATTGTTGTAGACGATCGCAGTTTGTATCTGAATTCCACCACATTTACCATATTGGCCCATTCTCTACTTTGGTTGCCCACTTCTCTGTTTTGGGTGTTACATTCCGAAAGTCCGATAATATTCGAGTTGTTTGCACGCCTCCATCTTGAGCTAAATAGCCAAGCTTGTCGTCTGTGCCTCAGGCAGAGCATTGACGACACTGATAGGGTACAACAAATAGTGGGAGAATAAGGCATGAACTGGATTCACAGTCCTATTCAAACTGCTTAAACGGACTGCTCCAACCTAACTCAAAACACCATGTGTGTAATAATTCACTCTAATTACGGCATCAGCTAAGCTGCCTGGCTGGCAGGTAACGTTTATCGGACTTTCGAATGTACGTGATCTGCAACGTCGTACTTGAGTCTGTCATAGAAGTGGATAGTTGCAAGCACAGACCCGATACATAAATTCAGTATACCAAGCCAAAACCTCAGATACATTAATCATCCGTACCATTCCGGTATTCCAAGGTTGTGCCCCACGTTTCACCGTTGTAGCTAATCGGCTGTTGTTTACTGCGTGATTTTTGGTAGCCTCTATTTGGGTTTCCATAATGTGAAACAATCCAGCCCATTACCATTTCTCTCTGGGTTCTTTCTTCATTCGCGCTTTGTCACCTACCAACTGTCTCAGTTAATTACATGGAGATCATTCTACTGTCCTCCAATCTTTGTTTCTGCATCATCCAACACGACATCGGCTGTAGGTAGGCATCTTCAGTTTTCTCAAACATTTGCTGCTCGCATAGTTCCTGCAATAGCCATTCACAGACGCACTTACATGATAGTCGTTACTTAGTTGTTTCTGTTGGCTGGCATTGACTCATCCTGCTGAAGACTACTGAGTGTCCGTGCACTTCTGTCAAGATCATTGCTGTACATCAGTCACTAATGGACGGGAGTGTGTACACCGTAAACCACAACCTCACAAAACGTCTGCACAGGGATTATAAAACCTGGTGGTGAAAACGTGCAATGAAGATGAAATGCACTGCCGCATTAGGAAATTTCAGAAGGCTACTCCATCTTGCTCAAGCCCCCGGTGCCTCACGGTTCTGTTGTTTATTCACACAGACTTGAGATATGTTGCCGTTGATCGTCAACTATCCTCTTCCCCAGCGAAGTGCTTCTCATCTGTTTTATCTCTGCTTTCTTATTCACCCCTGCAATGGACGTTGTCTTGCGCAAAGCTCTCAGTGATTAAACGGAACTTCTCTCAGGTGGAAAAGTTGTAGACGTAGACTGTGTTGATTATATCACCCTGTTTAGTAATAACACACAGGTGTTTCAAGATGTCCCAGGCAGTTGTCTCAATGAGAAGCACTTAGACAAGACCGCTAGAAGCCTGTATGGTAACAGTCAGGGTTTGGGCGAAAGTTTCGTTTGTTTTTTGCGTTATTTCCAAGCCGGCGGTGGTTTTAAGAATATATATATATATATATATATATATATAGTGAGAACTACGGAACAAGTGAATATTGTGGTTAACAAATGTGGAAGCCAAATAAAAACCATGGAAGTGACAGACAATAAAAACAGTAAGTATATGGAAACCAAAAAGAAAGCAATATCAAAGCAGTTTTTGCCAGCTTTCCATTGCAAATGGATTCAACAATCTTTGGTGCTGTTGTGAAGTTTTCCGATGTGAACAGTAGTAGCCAAGACAACAAGCATAACAACACTTTCACCACAGTAGTTCTAAGCGGTGGCATAACGTCTTTCCGAAGTTTTCTTGAAGGACATGTAAAGCCAACAAAGGCCAAAATTAATGACCTCCTTTTCATATCAGTAAACTAAGTCATGCTTGCCCATCGTCTTCTTAATTTAACCAACACCCAAAGAGTGTAAACAGGGCGAAATACAGTGGGTGTTGAATATACGGTCGCAGGACATGTCCGAGGCACCTTAACCTATGAAGTAAAACTAGTTCACATCAGGGAAAACTACTTTTTCTAACGTCGACGAACCTAAACGTTTTTCACAAGATAATGCCACTTCACATAGGTTGTCAAAAAAAGTGACCTGCGAATATCATCGATACAGAGTGGTCGTTTCGCAATCATAGAGTAGCAGTATGCAAATAGTGGTGTTGTAGATCCTGTCCTTCATGCAGAGACAGATGTCACACCACCACGTATATATACTTTAAACTATGAAACAGGTGGTTATTATAGACGATAGATACAGAGAAACGGAGCGTAAAATGTAAAATTATGAATCTGGCATTCTTTGTAACGTGATGTTCGCTTATTCATTTGTTGAGAAATGTAGCCAGTTTTCTTGTCCTACTCTCACATAATATCTATCTCTATCTGTTCCATCAGATTGTAGTGTCTTTGTGTCATTTCCTTAATGAAGCAGATGACTTTGGTGCATTTCGGATATTTTATTAAACCTAATTTCGGCCCTGTCTATGTTCGTTTGTACAGAGCTTTTGTTGTTCAGAAGTAACAATGAATTCGGTAGATATACGTTGTACGTATCTCATACTTGATTACAAATTTCGCATCCGGATAGACTTCTTAACCAATCCCTTTTGAGTAAATGCTCTAACCTAAAGTGTATTGTGTTTTTTCAATAGTGGCTGGTAGGACTGTGTCTCTAAACATGTAAGCTCTCATCGGTTGCGAGTTGTGTTCAGTTTATGTCGATCGAAATCCGAAACCACTTATCACTATTCATAACGTTGTCTAGGAAGTTTATTGTATTCTGTGATTCCAACTCGACAGATAAGTCTTGGTGGTGTGATTGTCGATTGGGGTTCACAGGACAGTTACCATGTCTTCTCTCGGATTATTCAGACAACCAGAATATGAGTCACTAATGAATGCAGCTGTGGGTTCAGATATGGCCATTCGATCGTGTCTGATGTTGGGTCAGTGACGCAGGGGTCGACACTTTTGTCCCATAAAGATGGGGATAAGAATCCGGTTCATTGTCAGGTACATTTCGTCTCAAATTTATTCAAATCAGACCAGCGAAAGACCATAGTTTAACCGTAACATGACTACGGTTTGTTTACAGGCTGATTTCTGTTAACTAAGTGTAACACAACGTTAGGTACCATAACTTGCATCTACCGTTTCATCGATGACAGACCAAATATGTGAAGAAGTGCGAAGGCCCATGTACCTCTAATGTGCAGCACGTGTTGTGAGGTCTTCGCTTAGTGACACTTCTTATAGTTATCCTAACAATTGAGCAAGTGTTGTTGCTGCGTAGTTTTTGTTTTTCTAGAAGTCAGGCGTTGCGTTTCCGCTCCTGTTCTTTGAAACCGTCTGGATATTGAGTTTGCAGGAAATACTTGTGATTTCATTTCTTAACGTAAATGGTGCCTCTTTAGTCTGACCTCATTGTTTGACCTTCCCCACAGTGTAGCCCTGCTACAAGGCGTTCAAGAGAACTGCATCGCCGAAGCTGATCGTATGTTGGCTTATCCTGAATGCCGCACGAAAATGAAGGTGAGCGTGTAACATAGCATTGTGTGAGTGCCACTTCTTTTAGTTTATATCTGTATTGATCTGATGATGAATTATCGAAAACAATTATTCGTCACGTCTACTCTTCTATGATTCAATGGGAATTTTCGCGAAATTTACAAATGCACAACGATGCATTTTGCTTCATTTAACAAATGCTCCGACTGGTAGTTTGATCTGGTAATGCAGTTTTTATTGCAGGATCATTCCTAACGATCATTTCGTCAGCTCCTTCCTCCTCTGCACTTTGCTCTGTTGTTATTGTGAGGTATTTGTTTTTCTAAACTCATACAGTCTTGTATTCCTGTATACGTGGCCTGTTTCATGCGGCCACGAAATGCAGTTTATTCGAACATATGCTGGTTGGTTCTCCATCCTAAACAGTCCGTACTAGCGTACGATTGTAGCTGTCAGACGACGGCTGTTTTGTTTTCTCTTGCCTGGAAATCTCCCTATCTGCGGTGTTCCTTTGTTGGCTTTTATTGCCTTGTTTATGGATTCAGAAGTCAACTTAATGAATCTGCGAGATTTATTGACGGTGAGTAATAACGCGTTTTGGCTTGTCTCTGTCTACTCAGTACACCTTCCGAGCACCGTAATATGTGTTTGGTGATATTGTCACATACAGCAAACGATCCCAATCAGTCACACTCATATGGGAGTGTCTAAGATTCTGATCCTAGTGTTATTTTTTTCACGCCCGCTTTTTTCTCTCCGGTTGAGTTCTGCTATGTGGTACAATACTGATGCTTGCGCTAGACCATGGAATTGAGATAAGTTTGCACCAAACCAAATGCAATGCATTAAACTATTGTGCCACAACGATTTTGAGATAGCACAAAGTAGTCTGAAACTGCGTCAATGAAAGCACAATGCCTTCCAACAAAAAAGACCGTTTCTTCCCACTTCTCACCGTCTCTGACATTATGGTTAACCATGAATGAGGACCGTTCTTTGGGTCCCACGTAAGAATCCGTTTTCGTCTTTTGAAACATAGTATTAACGTCATCCTTGGATTGCTCGTCGCGCTCCTCATCTAGTTGCCCGTCCCAGTTTCCCCTCATTGTTCGAAAATATGCACCACAACGAACTATTAATGGGTATTTGCAAAACTATCCGGGCAAATAAAATGGGCATACTCGCTTTGTTAATCCGGTGGATGCATGGTTGACTGATCCGATCTTTTCATGCAGTTCCTCCGTTACACATTCAGTAGTAGATATATCCGTGCTCAAATACTAACAGGCTTAAAGCAGTATCCGTCTGAGCAGACCATGCCGCCGTGTCGTACTAATGTGTCGCGCATACCAGTGCAGTTTTTATTAAACTCTTCATAACGAGCTTATTTCACACCGGTACTTGCAAAAGGGTACTATCCATACTTTGGCTATCCGGTTACTGGTTTCGTCATATTTGGCACCATCAACTGTCTCCACTGTGCAGACATCGATGGTGAGCACTGGCACAAGTTCCTGCTAATCTTGATGTCTCATGCTAAATGTCTAGTTAGCTAAAGTTTCAGAATCTATCACGGTCACTCCGAGCTACTTCACTTAATTGACCCCATTTTTCTGATTAACTTATTGTTGTGCGGTATAGGTTCAACGGTGGGCATGTATTAATACATTTGTACGTCAACTAGTTGAGAATCTCGGAACAAAAAAGATGTCCTGAATGCACCGTAGCCTGTCCCCGACGTTGTTCTATAACCACCTCAGTTGCCAAGATCTTAAAGTGATGTGCGAGTTGCTTTTTCATTGCTAGTGCTTCTCTTATACTTGGTTGTTCCATCTGTTAAAATTAGTGACAGTCCGGACCTTCATTTTTCGTAATTTTGATCAATTAGTCTTATCGGCCCTTCTGTTTAATTCAGCTCGTAATACACTATTTGATCAAGGCGGGAATTATTTGATAGTAAACTGACATGTTCATTCTATAGATAAGTGAATCTCTATTTGTGCCATCTCGCTATCCCTATCTCATCCAGTGGCTTCGAGATATGTGGAAATCGGACAGTTGCTACGCGAAACTGGGTGTAGACGGCACGGACTGCTCTATGATCCGTTATCTCAGTGAGGTAGGTATGCGGTAGTTTGTTCTATGAAGATGTTTGGTATTCTGTCATTGACTGTCCATTATTATCTATGCAGAGTGTTTTGTCCATCCTGCAACATAAACGTTTATCTTTCTTGTGTTCAGTGTGTTGCTTTTACTGAGGTGTTTACGATAAGTGTCAGCCTTCTCGTCGAGCTAAAAGTGGTGGATTTCCACTAAGAATTCCGTAACTTGTTTACCCACTGGACTAAAACATTATTCATATGTTGTATTTCGTTATCTTAACGTTACTAGACCTCAACTGCTGATGAATGCAGTTAATTTTCGAGTCGGTGTTTTGTTTGGGATCACTCATGTCATTCAGCTGTGATCAGGCGCCGTTCGACATCCGGGCAGTTTACGATTTATTTGAGTTTGAAATATCCGCGGACTATTGTGAAGTAAAATGTGAGAATGTGCATCGATTCTCGTTTTTCAGCAGTGTTCGCTCTGTCATATTTCATCTTTGTCTCAAATTTCCGCATATGTGTATACGAACGAAGCCAGTTTTGAGTTAAGTTATCACTTATCGACGCAAAACACTTTAGAGTATCGTTATTGTGATTACCGATCATCTGCTTCTAAACTCTACATATTTACTTTGTTCCAGATTGAAGACTATTGCCCAACAATTGAGCAACGAAGAGTAATGTTACAGTGCCCTCGAGCCAATGTGAGTTTTCAGCTGGTACGACACTGTTCTGTCTCAGGAAGTTCCGGGATGCTCTCGCAGTCTTCAAATTTAATCGCTGTGCTTAACCACTCTTAGTTCTTTCTCTCTGTTTGTCTCAACTAAGCAGTTAGAATTTTACCACACGATTTTTCCTCTGGGGGTCCGAATTATCTATAATGTCCGTTTATTTCTTGCTTTGTACGGGCAGGTGGCTCTTTGTCTCTCAGACTATAGTGCCAACTTCAGCCAGTAAGCTAACTTGCATCCATAAACACCACCATAAGTTTCGTGTAAGTCATGAGTCACGAATTTAGAATTTTCGCTGACGGATTTGGCCTCCCCTTTTCGTATATTTCGACTCATCTCTGAATGATCTGACTTGATTAAAGTCAGACTACAGCGACAGTATGCTTCATGAATCGTGGTACATGAATTTTAAGCTTTTTATTTATCCACATCGTTTTTTGTAAACTATGATCACTAAGGTTAAATCCTACAGTAATACTGATAACAATTCTTTTGTAGTCTAGTAAATAACCACAATCGACATCAGTTTTTAAAAAAATGCCAATCTAGTTTCACGGTTACTTCACCACCAACTTGATTGATCCAACTGATGTGAAATTCGAGCAACATAAGGAGTAAGAGTAGACCCAGATGAGTACGATCATTGCCTATAAACATGTTTATTTCCCCTGGGCACTGTGGTTCGGGCTGCCGTTGGTTCGGACATTAGTAATTGCGGCGACTGAGTAATAGAGCATGATAAAAAACTGGGCAGAAAAACAACGATGTTTAAGGAAACGAATTAATCGACAACACCGACATTTTTTATGTGGAATTGTGTTTCGGAAGACCGAATGAAGAAGGTAAACCATGACACTTATGGTGCACAATTTTTACAATCTGTAAAATAATTGGAAACCATAGACTCAAAGTTTTACCTGCATTAAATTTAACTTCAAGAATCTAGTAGAAACCATAAATTCTTCCTATAACATATCTGAAAAAACAACAACAGATGAGCGGATCTGGCAAGATAGCTTTCTGAGTCGGGTAAAGTTGTCACTAGTGTGAAGCGACTACGTCACTTCGTTACTAGAACTAACACTGTTAAGTGGTAGGGATTTTGGTTGATATAAGTTGAGTCTCACTCGCAGTTGATTGCGGCTTTCACCTTCACATAGAGGCTGTTCTTTTCCTGGATACGAACGATGATGGCTTAAACATTTGATGTCGACTGGATTTTCTAAGATAATTTTAATCATCGGACATACTCGTCTAGTGCGAACCGACTACTTCACTGTGGTGAAAATCTGTTATGTATTGCACCAATCAGCTTACAGTTTGTGACTTTACGTGTGCCATTAAGTCAGCCAATAACAGATTGATTTATTCATTACTAATGTACATCCATAAATATGGGTTCTTGTTTCACGAATAGTAGCTGCTTATTGCAACCAATCCGAGGTCTTCTCCTTGCCGCTTATGTGGGAGGTTTCAATTCAAATGCTATTTCGAAGGCTATTCGAATTCTCTGATTCCGAGTATTACATTTACATTTTTATGTTTTTCCTGTTCAGCTTTCATTGGTTTATCCCGCTTAGTTGGTTGACACTGTTTGCGGACTGTCATGCAACTAGGATAGAAGTGCATGCTTTAATTAAAAATTACCGATAGGACCTAACTAAAAAACATCTACCTACGTTCATGCAACACACATCAGAAGGTAGATATATAAAGTATTAAAAGGGCAAACACTGAGTAGTAAACGATTCATTGTGATGTTTCAAATCTACACTAGGATCCCTTATCAAACAAATAAATGTGTTGGAATGTGTTCGCTCTGCCGCTCACCGTGTTCGTTTGTTGGTCTGTCGTCGCTCGTTATTCGTTCCAGTGTCAACGATACTGAAGAGTGGCTGTCTATATCTACGTGTCGATTGAACGAATTCCTCCAATAGAGAGCCTCCAGTACAAGCCGTTCCCCTTTCATCTTTGCCCGTGCGACCACTTTCGCATGGTCTGTGTTGACCTCGTGGCCTGTGTCCGCGCCGTGGTGCCACAGTTGTGTTTTTGGGTCGGCTCGTCGCATTGCTAGTTTGTGTTCGTGCACGCGTGTGCGAAGCTGTTTGCCTGTCTGTCCCACATACTGTTGGTCACACCCCAGACATGGAATAGCGTAGACTACGCCAGGCTGTTCGTGTGGTTCCACACGATCCTTAGCGTGCACCAAAACTGAACGGAGTGTTGAATTTGGTTTGTGTGATATTTGGATGCCCAGTGGTTGGAGCATCCTTTGTGCTGCTTCAGATGTGCCGTGAATATATCTGTCGTTCGCGTTTTGGGTTCTGTACGTTCAGTTCTTGTGAAACCCCTGATAGATGCCTTTATGAAACTACTGGGGTACCCATTAGAAGCGAACAGTTTGAACAGGTGCTTTCGTTCTTGTCTTCTGAGTTCAGTTGAACTACAGTGCGTGTCTGCACATCGAAATAATGTACGCACACAGCTTTTAAGTTGACAGGCTGGATGATTGTTATCGAACCTGAGAATGACGTCAGTTGTTGTCGGTTTACGATAGACAGTAGTTTCAAGCTTGCCGTCAGGTTTTCTTATGACCGATACATCAAGAAACGCCAGTCGTGGATTTTCTTCCACTTCGCGTGTGAAGGTTATTTCATCTATTGTGTTATTCAAACAACTGTGGAATTGGTCAAGCTGAGTACGATGTAAAACAACAAATGTGTCATCCACATATCGAAGCCACACTTTAGGTTTGAATGTTTGAAAGGCT
>JTDE01000715.1:32934-54564 GCA_014338405.1 Paragonimus skrjabini miyazakii
GAATTGCCAGGTGAGATTCTGAAGAATGGTGGGCCGGCGATGGAACGTTCACTGCTTCATCTGGTTCATTCCGTTTGAGAGCAGGAGGTGATGCGACGAGATTTCAAGGATGCTGTGATAGTAGCTTTGTTTAAGGGTAAGGGTAGCAAGCAATGCCCTGACATCTATCGGGGCCTCAGTCTGCTGATCTGCGCAGGCAAAGTACTTGCCAGAATCCTTCTGAACCGGCTGAATACTGATTTCTCGGCAGCCAATGTTGCTGAGGAGCAATGCGGATTCCGGGCGAATCGGAGTACGATCGGCCTGGTGTTCGCTGCTCGACAGCTTCAGGAGAAGTGTATGCGATCTTCGTAGACTTCACCAAGGCACTGGATTCCGTGAGCCACGAGGCGCTGTGGACGGTGCTTTGTAAGTTTGGATGTTCAGGTAAGTTATCCAATTTGATTAGATTGTTGCATGTGGGCATGAGGGCGAAGGTACAATTGTGTGGATCGACTTGTGATGATTTTGACATCGTCACTGGCGTGAAGCATGGTTGTGTCCTAGCCCCAATCATATTTAGTTTAAATTTGACTGCTATGGTAGTAGTCGCTTTTCAGGACTCTGGGGATGGCGGCGTTGAGGTTGAGTACCGGACGGATGGGCGCTTACTGAATATTCGACGTTTCGTCGCCCCAACCCGGTTACCTACCTCAACGATGCGCATGCTTTCGTTCGCATATACCGGCGCGCTGTTCGCACACAGCGAGGACAAACTACAGCGACTGGCCACGGCTTACGCGACCGCGGCATCCTGATTTGTTTTGGATATCAACGCGGGTAAGACATTTTCTTTCTTTCAGCCTTCTCCGGGCGGAGGTGCTGTTTATGCACCTTCACCCCAAATTCGCATCAGTGGAGATGTTGTCGACAGCTGCACAGATTTCTGCTACTTGGGCAGCAATCTGTCCGTGGACTGCGAGTAACGAGTTCGCGTGGTAAAGGCTAATGCTGCTTTCGGACGTCTTGAAAGACGTGTTTGGAGGAACCACAGCCTGAAGGTGGCCACTAAGCTGTGTCTACCGCTTAATAGTGTTGTCTGTACTGCTGTATAGTAGTGAAACGCGGACGTCATATCAGTGGAACGTGCGCTATCTGAGCCACTTTCATTTGCAGTGTCTAAGATGCATCTTGTGTATTCGGTGGTCGGACATGGTTCCGAACATTAACGTACTGCAGCGAGCGGACATGAACGGGATGGATACCCTGCTGATGTTGAATCAGCCTCGTTGGCTAGGTCACGTCCGTCGGATGGGCGATGACTGTATTCCAAAGCAGCTGCTGTTTGGATAACTGAGATCAGGTAAGCGAAATCCTGGTGGTCAAAAGCGGAGATACCAGGATGTTGTGAGTATTTCGCGTCGTAACTTTGATTGTAGATGTTGGGAAGACAGCGTTGAACCGGACTGCCTGGAGGAATACGATTCGGACGGGCGTCCGCGAGTTCAACGAGCAGCTATTACGCGGCCGCGAACGAAAGCGCGCGGTACGCAAGGGAACCGTCGGTGCCATAGGTCGTGGTGACATGACTATATGGCGTTGCGATGTATGCGGCCGCGAATGCGCTGGCCGCCTTGGATTAGTAGGTCATCAGCGTACTCATAGTGCACCGTCGGCGAAGAGACGACGAGTACGTTAGGCCTAGGTATGTCATATCAGTATAACCATTCTACTTTTGTTAATTATCGCGTCGATCAAAACTATGGTCGTTAGGCAACTAATCCGCTCCTGTTTTCAGAAAATTGAGTGTCTGTAGTCTTCTACACATTCATTTCTTGAGCTTTGTTGATGTATTGAATGATGAATCGTTTGCCTGATCTTTTAGTGGTTCAACTTTGTATTTTGTTTTTCAACTTTATCCTCTCTAGAATACACTAACATGTACCCGTATACTAAAATGCTTCTTGTATTACATTTTACATATCTTTCTTGTCAGTTAGGATCTTGTCGCTGCAGTCTCTCTGCTTATTTTCCGAGACATAAGAGTTTCCTTTTCTTGCTAGCCATTCAGTTGGCTAACCAGCTTTGGCAGGCTGGACACAAAGTCCTGATTCACACACCTACTGGTCTTATTCCTTCGGGTTTACACCGGATACGTGGTGTGTGAGTGGAATCACAAGTGGTGCAGCGCAAGCCACTTTAGGCGATGGTTCAATGTGCATGCGTTCTTTGGCTTCTGTCACTGTGATAGGCTAATTTTAATCGGATGCAGCCAACTGTGTGTGTGTCATGGTCGCACATTCCCACTGAAGCAATCGCTTCATTGATCGATTCTATTGTTGTTGATTAGCATTTACTACCCTTGTTTTGATTAATTCATTTATCTGCTGCTGCGATGTTGCACTGTTTGCTTTCTTTACAAGTACATATGCTATCCACTCAGCGTATTCTGAACTTCGAACACAAGAATGTCGTAAACCGTTAGATGTAGGGATTGGTAAAGCCACACAACAGTAACTTGGTGATGTTGCTGAGGCCCCGCTATCCTAGTTTCGTATTGCTTGCATTGTTGCCAGTAAATGCACGAAGGGTCCTGTAAGCAACAGCGTTCGCGTCTGCGCAGCCGTCAAGCAAATCCAGCACAGAGAACCATGTCGACTGACTGCATGGAAGCGCTACTTTTTTATTGTTGAGTACATCCTACCGGAAAGAGACCTGTGCTAGACCTTCGTCATAAATGTCCCGGATTGGCGAATGCCTTTCTGATTTTCGGTGAACAGGCTTTCTCTTTAGTTGTCGTTTTCCTCAATAATTGTGCAACTTTCACGGTAAGCAACGTTGCGTATGTGGTTTGGTAGCCGAAAAACACGTCTTCTTTCTAAATTCAGGCTGTCTGGGACGCCTAATACTGTTACTGAATATGTTTTCTAATCTGGTCATTTTTCGTTTGTGCCGATACCTTATTTTGAACTTCTACTGCTGTTTCATTCCTCTATATGCTTTGCTTATTAAGTCAATCACCTCGCCTTACTTTGTTTTGTTTGCAGGTCAATTATGACTTGGATGCCCTGTTACGGCTTATTCCGACGGACAATTCTCATCAGCCATCTCATCAGTTTATACGTGATCGGCTCAAACGCCTGTGGCCTCAGTTGGTCGACGGAATGCGAGAATATGCGCGTTGGAATGAGCAACAGGCCACCATATCTGTGAATCAACCCGGCGATTACCCTTGCCATCGTCGTCCTGTGCGTACAGCTGATTACTACACTGAAAAAGATTACAGAATCGGTCAACCACTGTTCCACAACCGACCAAAGTTACGTGTAAGTTCCACGAATTCACATCCGTGCATCTGCAACCGTTTTTGGAGAAAACGTTTTAAACTGTCCTTGTTCGTCCGCACTCTTTTGGTTCGCTCCCCACTTTCTATTATCCACGGTAATTAATTCAGTGTGGAGCGTTGATTGTCGTCAACTTGGATTTTTAGATTGTTCTGTTTTTGCTGCAGATCCATCTTCATTTGGGCTTTATCTCGCTCACTGCCAGCAAGCTTTTCGAAACTTCTATTGGACGAGGTAAGCCCCCCTTTCTTTGTGCTCGATTGTCCAGTTTTGAACCTATTATCACTTTTGCTTGAGGTGCTTTATTGACAGTTTGTACTGCCATTTGTTGGAAACCTTACCGTAGAGTGCTTTACTCGGGATTGTTCTCCTTGAGGCTCATCTTCCACAATGCTTTTTCTCTCTCTACTATGATGCACTCTGGTTCTCACGATCTGGACTTGAACTTTCTTATTATGCTTATTTTGTCCGATAGAGTATTTGAGTGTCATCCTGCCTGACCGAACTGTTGTTTGCTTAATATCTTCAAGCTCTATCGTTGCTCGTTTGATCGACTCTAGTCATTCCGTCAGTGAGGAAGATACTTGTCAGGTTTTCTACTAATTTCCCAGAAGTTTATCAAAGGTGATGAGATTTTGAACACTAATTGTTGCCAAGCCCGTTATTATGCGATTGCATCACCCTTGTCTTTGCACGTGCGTGCACTTTGTATGATTAATCAACTTCTACTAACCTGCAGTCCGCCAAAGTAACATTTTCAAACAGTGTTACATGACAATTAGTTATCATGCAACCTGTAGTCTTGCCGCTGTCTGATTTTCCAACTCACCTTAATAATTGTATTCGTTTTCATTGTGTTATCATCGACATGATGCTTGAAATCATTCATGTTTTACAGGTTGGAGGTAACCTTCACTGTGTATGTACACTTGATCACGCTGACCGGTAATTAAACAGCATAGATTAAAGGGAGATGAAACTTTTTTTCAGGAGTGGTAAAGATCATAGAGGGATGGCTCGTAGTAAAACTAGGTGAAGTTAGAATGCAGAATATAATAATCAGACATGGAACAAGCGCACTTAGACAAGTTTTGATTCGTTACTGTTGATATCACAGGTCATAGATCACTTCAGAGGTGACCACGCTGCTTAGATCCTCATACTAGTACCACGAACGTATGCACAATGATTTAACCTACAGTCATCTATTGATGCTGCTGTCACGACAGGTTCAGTTGAGATTCTGCAGACTGAATGTACCCTTGCTCTGGAAGAATATTGTTTGCCTTCTAAGCGCCACATCTGGTATCACACTGGGACACATACTGAGCGTAAGAACGTACCTCCGTTGTTGTGATGACTGATTTAACATTCTATTGATCAAACTAAGGTTGCTTTTGACATGTTGACAGTGCTTAGAGAATTGATCCAGTTTAAACAATCTTTCTGTGCAGGCAGGTGAAGGACTCGTTAATACGTACTTTGTAGTTCTACGCTATGCTCCCTCGATCGGACAACTGTCTTTTACAAATACCGGTCAACAAGCCTATATGTTAAACTCTGAACGGGAGCTTACGGGTGAGTTGGAGATCAAGATGCTGTCTGGCCAGTGGCTTTCAAATGACCGGTTAAAATCCTAGGAGTGTTGTTTGACGTATTCGTCATCAAATAGCAGTTAGGAAACTAGTTGAGGTTCTTTCTTGGGCCTCGCTCACGGACGGCTTTAGATTGCTTTTTGTTTCTTCAAAACACTTGTCGCGGAAAGGCTGACCAGTGTGCCTCCCTTTTCATTTAGAAGCGTTAAATAGAGGCCGATGCGTTGTTGCCCAGAGATATAAGCCGGCAAGACTACTCTGAAGCTTTTTCCTTCCGGTAACGCTACTTCCAGCTACATATCATCAGCGTATGACATTAACGGGAACATACCAGCTATGGTAGTTTAAGAATAAATAGTATAGATCTAGAATGAAATCCTAGGTTGCATCACTGATTCTTGAATGCCAGTCAAACAATACACTGTTAACGTTTATATTAAGACCTCGATCTCTGAGATAGTCTGTGATCCACGAAAGCAAAAGTTCAGTGACACGATTCTGGTGTGGTCCCAGACGTAAAATTGTATGGTTGATTTTATGGAAAGCCTTGGAACAATAAAAACAAAATATACCTTCTACTGATTTCCCTCCATCAACTACTTTGGTCCATTTCTCCCTCGCTTGAAGAGGATTAGTTGGGTGTGGAAGGCCTTTACGAAATCCATTTTGTTTATCAACCTTTTATCAAGCTTTCGAAAGCTTTCTCGGGTTTATGGGATGGTTAAGCTACTCACTTAATGGTTATATAAGGTTTTTTGTGCATCTTTTCTATATGATTGGGACATTCAGATCAACACCAGGCGATTTATTATCCCATTTTTTTGACACGATTCATAACGTGATAATTATATCTGAGGTCATAGTAGGAGTAACACTTCTTACGTTGAATGGTGTGATCCATTGGTCACTACCGAAGGCGTTAGCTTAATGAATTCCGAAAACACTAACCATCTCTGATTCTCTGACTCAGAAAAACAGGCTTTGTCTGCTGAAGTTCTTCTCATGATTTTAGTAGATATTCTCGAAATAGCTGAACAATTCGTGAACCCAGCTGTATTCAAATTTTTGTTCACATAACGAGTCGTTGTCACCATACTTTTATCAGATACTATGCTATTTGAAATCGAAGGCTTAACAACAGGTTGCCTACTTAATTGCCTTTCTCACCATAGTGATAGTTTATACGTACCATCAGTAGTATCTACCAAGAAACTAAAAGGACCGGAGTGACCTTGAATATGAGATAAACACTCACGCGAGTCAAACTTGGGACTCATGCTGGAAATGGTTCGCATGTGCCGCATTACAGAATCCCTTTCGGATGTTGAACACCGAGTGTGAAGCACACAAAATGTGGTTTGTTATCAGATTGTAACACTATAATGCTTTACCGATAAACAAATTTCAGTTTCACACATGCTCTCTGGTTTGGTCAACTTGCGTAGAATAATTCTAAATCCGCGTACGCTACTTTTTAATCGCTAAGCCATGCCATTCAAACAAATCTGTTGTGCTTTTTTGTGTTTGATCTCGATTGTGATTATTTTCTCACACACTTGATCCTGTTTGCCTCTTCTATCGTTCTTTTTTCAAGATCATCGACTATGTCTATATACGGACGTCTGTCATGGTAATCCTATCCACATAGATTCATATTTTATATAAAGTTTTGTTGCTGCCGTTTGATTCCATTCGGTTGGTTGTATGGTATTTTTATCACAATCTAATCCGTTTATAGATTGATCAGTTGTAGTAAAACCTTGAACATAACAAATCACTTTGTGTACCACCCACAGTCAGTGTTCTGGAGTAACGATTGGTTATTATGAATGTTGTTAGAATTACCAACTACATGTTAGTAATAATAATAACATTAACAATAATTGTTTTTGCAATGCCGCTGCTAGTTTTCGCTTGCTGTGTATACGCTTTCCGCATCTAAACATTTGTTTGTTTGTTTTACTTTGTTAGTTTCACTTGATCGACCTTGTTTCTCGTCTGTGTTTTCATCCGCCGTTCTTATGTGTGAAGCGGGTCGTACTTACGTTTCTTTTGCGCGCATACCGCTGGACTTCCAGATTGACACAAAGGGTTTATATCCAGTTCTGTCTTGTCACAGGTAGGATCCGGTCTTTTCTCAGGCCTCCGTGTTAGTTGCAGCGAAGATTTGTTCCCCGTTGCTGCCAAGCGCAGTCGATCTTAAATCATTGAAATCCATTAGACTGTAGCTCATACTTTACAAAAGGCTCTGGAAGGTGAGACGTAACACCTTGAGCGTTCGGAGGAAGTATTGTTGTAGTTGCAGCTTTTCTGTTTTGTAAGCAAGAAACAAAGACCCCACCGTCCTCGGACTTGGGGCACCCTGACTGTGAACTGTTTCAAACTAACCACCGATACGTTGTTTGTCATTGTCCGAGTTCACACATTTCTGTTTAGTAGGGCTGTTTCGAACACGGATATAAACGAGAATCAGATGCTAATGTCACGTTCATTGTGTCCTCAGGAAAGACTGACTTTCCGTTGTTGATTAAGTCAGACGACTGATTCTGAAAGCAGTGTCTTCCTCAGCACTGTTTAAGAGTACTCCCTTATCTTCCCATCTTTTTTAGTCTCTTGAGATTCCTTCAACCGTTACTAGACGCTGTTTACTGATACCAATATGACTAAGAGGTTTTAATACGTTTGCTATCCTTACATTTCGATCACTATGTCAGGACGTTGGTGTGATGGATGTTCTCCTGTTTTCAACTACAAGCGCTCTACGTCTTCAAAATTCTCACTAATATGGTTTGGTCTGGCAACTGTGTCATGCCACTGAATTTTATGATAACTGTGAGAATGCGTAAACCTTGTGATATTCTGCAAAATAACTTTTTATACATTTTGCTCAAACATGGGCGTGTAATTAATTCCAACTGTTCACAACGTCATAGATTATGAAGTTTGACACAGGAACGGGACTGCGAAATAGACATCAGGTATTGCAATCGGTAAAACGGTATAATGGCGACGAAGGCAAGTCTGCAGTGCGGGGAGAAATCTACTTGATATTACATTACTCAAGTTAACCACACTACTACTGCCACTATTGTATCGATTCACTTCTACAGCAAACCTCTAACACTTAAACGCGTACAAGCTAATCAACCAGTTAACCAACTAACTATCAGAGTTAATCCTCCTCGTCTTAACGTTGGGTTGCACAATTCTGCTGAGTAAATAAACGTTCACTTCCGGTCCTCATTGGTCTGCACCCAACCAACTGTAGCATAGTTTTCGCTACCACCACTACGCGCGTCTTGTTTCACTCTGGTTTCATCCAGTTCAAGCATGAATCAGCCCGTTTGATCAAGCGAAGAATATCTTCGCTGTATCCGGTAAGTAGATTCTCAATTATGCATTTATGCGTCAATTTGTTGTAGGTAAACGGTTAGTTAAGTGTGTAGAATTGTATGAAAACAAAGATGTGGAATTGTTCCATATTCACCACCTGCTTATTAGAAGTACACTGCCCCTCCTCTGAATTGGACCTCTCCTTCGGATGAACGATTGGGTCTCGTCCGTACTCCTTTCACACGTAAAATTTCCCTCGTCGCCCACCAGGGCTGATCAGGGACGCAGTTAACCTTGATTTAACCCTAAGGACTTGTTACTTTAACAGGTCATATTCATTACATGCTTGGTATGCTTGTGTGTAACGTCTGACACGAAACATCGATGAGGTCACATTGGTCAGTTCTTGATTCACCCTTTCAAGCCTGAGTTGTGTCAAACTAGTATGATCATTCGGCAGGCTTTATCTGAACAACTTCTTCAATGGTCATTAGCTTAAGAGTCACGAGCAGCCGGGCAGATTAACAATTACTATCTCTTAAAACCGTTGATGTGAACGCGCCTGTAGATCAGTGGGATTATATTTAGCCACTCATAATAATCCACGTGTAACTCACCTAGAATAACCGCTCAATTAGGTAATAATCCAGACAATGGGTGCATTTGTGTATAATATATTATGCACACTGTGAAGACGTTACTTGTCTGTTGATCTCAAATGGTGTGGTTTCATATTAGTCATACGAGGGAGGGAAAACAGATACTCAGTAAGCATTACTTTAATGTACCTAACTAGGTTACCAACTTGCACGTTAATGGTGCGTCACGATGGTCTGTGACTACACTAGCGCCATACTATGCTATATATATATATATATATATATATATATATATATATATAAACCCTCAAAATGGTGATAAGTTAACGTAGTTTGTGCAGCTAGGTCACTTACTGGTGGATGCATTGAGATGTCTGAAGAATCCCTGCTCATTGCCTCACCTTATCGAGAGATAACCAAAGACAACTAACCGGGTTGGTTGGCTTTAGTTATTTCTTTGAGACAGTTTGGAAGACTGTTTGGAAGCTGTTGGAGGGATACTTACAGATTACCCAGTTGGTCATCGGTTTCATGTTAGATGGATGAATAGCGTGACGATTATCGGCTCGGAATGTTCTACAAGGTGCACCGGTAATCTCGACTGATTCGACCGCTCATTAGCCAACTGTGTCTCTATGAGTTAGATTGTTAGACCAGAGGCTTCAGGTAGGGCCTTCAAGTTAACTGACTTCTTCGCTGTGTCCTATCTACGCAACTGCGACGGAGTATTTTTTGATATTGTTGACAGATATGTATTGGGTTGCTTGCGAACTAGACGCCTTTGAACACTACTATAACAAAAGCCGCGGGACAATAAACACGGTTCATTGTAGCAGTCATTAAGTGACAGTTATTGACTTGTGAACGAATATATTCCGGGCCACCCATGTTCCTTGTTATGGCGACATTCTCTTCTATGACATTCGTATTAAACAGTTCGAAAGCAGACGATGTAATGAGCTCAGCCGTCAACCTTTGTTCGATATTGTGACCAGTTTTGAAACTGGGCTCGAAGATCAGGGGTTTTCCTGGCATCGAACGGTTCGCAGCTGTGAAGTATGCCATTAATATGTGGGGCAGAACCTACTAGGGACCTTGAAGGTACATTCATACGGACAATTTTGTTCTAATCGGTTGACTAATATACCCAACAGAAATGGATATCAACCCCAAACAGTTGGATACCTATCTCATCACGAATGTCAGTTCAGGGTTTACAGTCACCGATATTCAAGTTCATTTCAGTTTCCGTGATCGAACCACATCAGTTACATCAACTGAAAGCCATACCAGTGTTGGGACCGCAAAAGACGGTTGGCTCGCAAAGTGGTATGTCACACAAAATCCCCCAAAAGTTGTGAGAAAGCACAGAACAACGAACACGTACACTCATTTGTATGGCAGACTTGTATCCGCACGCGTTGGGAAACAGCTAATTGTCATTCGTCTTGGTGTCACGTCTTCCGCAGTGCATACACACTGTTCCAATAGTCGCTCGTGGTCCTCCGCCTTCCCTACGTTCAGACCTGCTCCTTAGTCTCCGAATGTACGATTCATACTACTCACAAACGAAGGTGCACGTTACACAAAACTAGTAATCCGTTTCTTCAGCTCACAATGTCGCGAAGGACACATCGAGCCGGCTGTACTGATATAGTCATAATCACGCTGAGAGTTCATTGTTTCCCAAGAGGGGAGAGAATTGCCACGTCTACACATGGTGAGTAATTGACTCGTTCCGTTTGCTTCATTCCAGTCTGGCTGGTTACCAGCCATTCTTACAGTTCACTAGTTCTTATCTTGGGTTTCTTTGATGGTCTACGTTTTATTAGATGTGCACTGTTACGTTTCGTCTACTCGTCTAGATCTAACACTTAGTTTTATTCACCTACTGCTTGGCAAATAAGCCTCTCCCTTTGAGTACAACTAGTAACTACAGCTGATAATGTGTAGCTCACAGAACGTTGTAACTCCTGTCTGATGTCGGGTCGCGGGTTCTTGTCTTCATGCTGTTCACTAGTCCCCTACTGTAAGGTTGAAGTTGGATAGACAGGTGATTCTGACTAACACTGTTTTCAGAAAGACAATCGAGGGGCTTATGGCCCCGTTAGGGAAGTCAATGTTGCTCGATATTCTTGAAGACGAGCTACTGTTTCACTTGGGTTTAATAGGTGGAGTTATCCTTAATCAGTATCTGACTATAGACCTGAAGAATCTCAGGAATAAATGACTTCAGACTTTAACATTCCCTTCCAGGTAAAAATCCTCAGGTGGGAACTTTTTGAAGAGGTATGACTTTTTTGCATTGATATCTTTTGAAGAAAAACGTTTATCCAAATCATACTCGAAACACCTTTTGAGAAGCAAACGGGGCCCAATCCTGTCAGTTGGCAATCTTATCGGATCAAACCCAAATTGTGCCTAAGGCGGATCATTAAAGTACATTAAACTGTCCGTGAATACTCACACATCACTGTGATGGAGTAAAACCCGATCTACTGTTTATCTGCAATCGTAGTTTCAAATTTACTGTTGTCGGAAGTATTATATCAACACCACACGGCCCCACAGTGTCTATTAAGAAACAAGAAAAGTGAATAAGTCGAAGAGGTAAACAATGAACAAACTGTTTTGATATATTTCTATCGACACTTGTTACTCCCGCGAAAATTCCCAGTGTAATCATATGAAATACTGTGTAGCGAACAAGCTCGTTTTCAGTGATTCATCATCAGGCTAAATACATCACATTTATATCACGAATTTTACAGGGGAATCATTAAAGAGGGTAAATGGGGAACGGGTAGTTAATGCGGTCAATCAGTTCAATGTCACGCTTCAGTCAAGTACCCACTTGAACCGTGGGTCTTGACAGGGTGTGGGGTTGGCCATGGCAGATCCAACGCCTGAACAAAACGTTTCTGTGCGCACAGGGGTGGGTTGTACAGGCGAATTCCAATAGCTTCGGCTGTGGACAAAATCCTACGCTTCACTGCCCTCAACTGGGTGGCTTTAACTTGGTAGATTGGGCGAAATGCGTCCGTCACATTGACAGAGTGATTCGAATCCACCAGGTGCGATAGTATGGCACTGTTGACAGATTTCGTTATTCCACTGTTCAGCCAAGCTGGGTGATGTTCCCGGACCCGTTCAGATAAACGTCTGGTCGTGAGGCCAACATAACTGGTTCCACAGGAACAAGTGATTGACAGACATTACAATTAAATTTAATTGTACTTTTGAATAAAAAGGTGTGATGCAGTCACAGCGTTTGTTTTTTTTGGTAAGTACAGTTTGAGAAAATAGCGTTTGCTTTACTTGGCCACTAGAAATACCCAATTCATGTAAGTGAGCTAACTATCCAGTATTGGTTTATTGTACGCCTAAAATATTTCAGTACTGGTAATCTGTGGTTTACACACACACACAGTCCGATATCATCAGTGCGTAGTGGTGTTTGTGATAGTGAGCTTGTCTAGGTATCTGTGTCACATGCATCAGTAGAGCTTCAGCACATTCGAGCTCATAGTAGATCTACACGGTACGAGGTGAGCTATTTTTCCGTCCATCGATTCTCAGTGCACACGGCATGGTTCATCTGAAACTGTCATTAATATTCCCATTCTTAACTACGTAACGGTGCCAATCGAATCGTGCAAATAATAGCCTACCCGGATCCCCATAAGCAAACAGAGGACAAAATTGTGTTATACTAACTCGTGATTGACTCTGATTGATCCAACGTAAACTCATTCTTTTCAGTGCCTGTTTCTGTTTTATGATTCTCTTTGGCATTCAGTCCGTTTTCTGAATCGCATACTAGTAGATAACCCTTGACTGTGATGATAAAAATTTATCAATGGCTTGCATCACACAAAAGTGGTCGTCTTTCATCTTCACAATGTTATTCGAATCGAACACAGGTCTGAAAAATAACGTAAGTTTCACAAACCAAAATAATGTAAACAAACCAACAGAAGGACAGATTGAGTGAACCAACCAGTTTTAGTGACAAAAAAATAGAGGGTGTGCGAAGTTTTATTTTCTCTCAACCTCGCTTTCTGTTATAACGTACTTATCTGTTTTCTTGTTGTATTTATTCAGGTGGTCCCCTGGGGGAACTCGTCCAATGGACAGACCTTCTTGCCGGTCTGCACATGCTTGGTCATAATGTGACCATTTCTTTTGAGTTATCTTCCACTTTAAGGTAAGTTCATTCTACCATTTTCTGCCCGCATGTCAATCTCGACAGTTTATCACTTGGTTGGTCGATGTGCTGCGTTATGATTGCCTGCCCTTTCTGTTTACCAGCCGTTTCCGAATGTCCGAATTTGGAAAATCCTCTTGTCAATTTGAACGGAGTTTGGTCGACCTTGTCTTCACGGATATTGTTGGCTATCGTCAGCTCACTAAAATTGGTCGTTTACGGTTAGTTTTCACTCGTACTTCAAACTGATCCGATTGTGTTTGCTTATCTATGGAAACATACTGCAGCCTAGGATTGGTGGCCACACGCCCAGTCGAGTTAAGGATCCAGGGTGCGCTATCAGTAAACTCATGAATCGCTTACCGAGCCTACATACACTCTACCTCGACCAGAACATGAAAATCACGCCATGAATGGTTAGAACTTATTGTACCTACTACACCAACATTTACCCTCACTAATCTCCTATCTGAATGGTGACATGCTTCAGGGTTGTAACACCCTAGCCCACTTAACATCCCTGTGTGATTATTCAGCTCGTCTTTTAGTAACGACCGTTTACCTCGGTCCGCTCAATCCCCTGGTCTTAGGCCGTTCTACCATCATTGAAATCACCCCGATTGAATGAATACGTCACACAGCTTATCGATATCGTTAAAACGAAATCCAGCGCAACAAAGATCAACCATTTGAGAACGGAAACATTACCTATTTTCGGTAAACTTACATTGATCACGATGTTTTCAGTCTGTCACTCAACATACAAGGAGGCATAAGGGGAACTGGATGTTCTATATTCATCAAAGGCCATGTGGACAACGGCTACTTAAACTGTCATGGTAACAGCTGTCGAACGAGTGGTCACTCCATCGATATATGTACTTATGCTGTGAGACCGATGACAAAGTACTTCACAGCAAGGTACTCAGTGCAACTGTGATATTCATCTGGGATTTGGTGGCAGCCTGGTCTTGAGGTGATTGTGTCACTGGTTATCGTGACATAAGCCGCCAACTCGGGCAACAGGTGTACAGGCAGTTCGGCCTTACGGTTGCTTTGATCTGATCGATTTGATGCGTACACAAATGAGAGCGGCATTGTTGATGTACGCACAGTTGCTGGCGGATATTTAAGTACAATCGGATTGTTTAGTTGCGGAGCCCCAAAGTACTACTGAATAAACACAAACGTGTTTTAACTTTAAACACATCAACCGTGAGCTAAGTGACCGCTTAAAAGCGGTCAAGAGACCGAACGTGTAATATCGAACTAATACCTGTGAGAATGACTTCTCTAGCTAATTCCCACAATTGGAGCTACGTAGGTCGTGTCACCTAGGCGAATAAAGCCGGCGAATTTCATCACCCCTAGGTTTCACGACATGTCTAAAACACGCACTGCTGGACTACCAGTGTGCTTAATCTTTGATATGATATATCCTCACCATAGTTCAGCTAAGTGGCTGAAATAACTCTTGAACTCGGGAGGAAATCGTTCCCACACCGGCTTGCAAACCGCTTTAAGTTCATAGAACCCATAGTTCAGGGTGATTTTATGACATCTCATCGTCTGCAGTGTAACGCTTTATAGAGCCCTATCATACTTATGTGGACGCAATAGACGCGGACGAATTTGGCAACGCTTGTGCTGTAAATAACTTGATACTGGAGTTCCCCTCGATACAGTTCAATTTTTCATCATATTACAATAATTTCGTCTTGGGCCTAAACTGACGTTGGCGGGTACTAAGTCGCTTAGGATTCTGAAATGCTTAACAATGTGGTTTCTGTACGATCTTGTGAAAACGAAACATGGCTCCTCTACTTAGCCTGGTTCATTTTATCAAGATTCCAAGTGCGACCTTGGTAGCAGTGGTTTGAATGTTTGTAACCAAGCGGCTGGGGTTAGAGTTTCCTGAGTTTTCTGGTATTATATCCCCTTAGAATATTTTTTTGCTGAGGTTTGTTAAATGTATCAGTGCCGTGTCAACATTCTAACACTCTTTTCTAGGCTCCGCATTTTACTTTACCAAATACCGAGTGCTGTGATGCCGGTTCGCAGCCATCTGTGGTCTTCGAACTCTCTTCGAGTCGTCCATGGAACTCTGTTAAACGGTTGTGTCAGTTCCTCAAACGCTAGCGGCACCTTTTGTTCGTGGTTAATTTACTTATATCTGAACACTCAACATACACACACACATCGTCGGTGGTATCCCATTCGGACTAACCAAAGCCAAAGGACGCTTGTTCATACTACTCACCACAAGTAGCCTCCGATGCATTACATGCGGTGTCACTCACTTACCACTTCTATGCAAACCCGAAGGAACAAGACCAGGAGGCGTGTGACTGAGGCATTCGTGTCCAGCCGACCGGTGGTGGTTAACCACTCGATAGGTTTGCACGAAACTGAAACCCTATTTCTCGGGAATTTAACAGAGAGAAGCTCCAACAGAAAGATATAAACTTGGAAGAAAAAGCATTGAAAATTTGGTTCAGTATACGAGTCCATGCTAATGTACTCCAGAGAGAATGAGAGGAAAGCAAAATACTATGTTGGACTGAAAGAAAACACAAAACATTCACCATTCAACACACCAGCAAAGCTAAAGAAAAGGAAAGATGGAAGGCTACAACCATCCAGGTTTCTGAAAGTGTGAACTGGTGGGTTGCCAAACAACAGTGGTTGTTGGTGGATGCGAAGAAGATGGATACAACTGATATAACTCACTCGAGCTTAACGTACTCGTCGTCTCCTGACCGATGGTCTACTGAATGCGTCAATGACCTAATAATCTGACATGGCCAGCACATTTGCGGCCGTATTCATCGCAGCGCCGTATACTCATGTCACCATGACCTATGACATCTATGGTTCGTTTGCATACCGCGCGCTTCCGTTCACGGCTGCACAGTTTTTGCTCACGGAACCTTCGGATGTCCGTCTGGATCGTATTCCCTCCGGTGGCCCGGTTCAAGACTAAGCCCTCTCAAGGTCAAAAATCAATATTACACCGCGAAAGGCTTACTTGGATAACATCCTAGTATCTGAGTTCCTGACCACCAGGATTTTGCTTACCTGTCTTCACTTGCCCGTGCAACAGCTACTTCGGAATCTGTCCATCCCCATCCTGTGAACGTGACCTATCCAGCGAAGCTGATTACGCTTGAGCATGGTTTCGATCCCTTCTGTTTCTGCTCACCGGAGTACCTTAGTGTTTGGTACCATATCCAACCACCCAGTCATCGCAATCAGAAGCGGCTGAGATAACACACTTTTCGTCGATACAGTATCCAAGTTTCACTGGCGTACAACAGTGTAGACAGCGGCATTGAGAAGTAGACAAACAGCTTCGTTTTCATCTACACGCTGCGATTATTCCAGCTACGTCTTTCAAGATGTCCGAAAGCAGCGAAAGCCTTCACTATACGAGCTCACGGTTCGCGTTCCACTGAAAAATCTGTAAACAGATTGCCACTCGTGTATGCAGGAGTCTGCGCAACGAGTAATAATATTTTCATTGACTCAGGTACATCACATCCGCCCGGAGAAGACTGAGGGAGGGAAAATGTCTTATTCATGTTGATATATAAACCATCTTTTAATGCCGTGGTCAGTCGCTTGAATTCATCTTTGCTGTGTGCAAATAGCGCAGTGCCATCTGCAAATGAAGGCGTGCGCATCGTTGAGGTATGTAACCGGGTTTGGGCGCCGAAATATTGAATAGTCAGCAAGCGGCCGTCGGTGCGGTATTCTACTTCAACATTGTCCTATGGGTTCTGGAAAGCAACTGTTAACGTTGCACTTAAATATAAACTAATTAGGGGTGGGGCTAGGACACAACCCTGCTTCACGCCGGTGACAATGTCAAAATCATATGAAGTTGATCCACATGTTTACACCTTCGTCTTCATACCCATGTGCACCGTTGTAAGTGAACTTATCTGAGACATGTAAACCTACCAAACTGTCCGCATTGCCTCGCGGATCATAGAATCGAAGGCCTTGTTATGGATTTCGGATCAGTCACAGTACGATCGACGTGGTGTTTGCCGCTCGACAGACCTAAAACACTATTCAACTGTACTCACCTTCCTGTTGTCAGGTCTGTGCACACGCCAGTTCCGTCCTAGCTCATCTGTGTACTCCATCGGTCAGCTCAGATCAGTCGGATTATAGAAGTGTCAGCACGTGTTGCCTGAATTACCATCCGGAGGCGGAATAGTCATTGGTACCGTTTTCTCACTGCCGAGCCGTCACTAAGTCATTTACCTGGATCGCCTACCAAGTGCGCTAACGGATAGTCCGTGTCACACTCCACTCGTACCGGTGAACAGTTTTAGGCTCAATTTGGGTTGCCGGCGCATGTGCTTTTTCGTGTACACCTTCTGGCGCGACGTCCTGGATATACCAAATGTGTCATCCTTGTTGGCTGAGCGCTATAAACTACCCCGCTCATTTTTCGGGTCAAGCGGGTGATCTTGCGGTAGTGCGCCTATCGTGTTCACGACGACCATTACGCATGTTCTTTTGTATACTGAAGTTTTTTCTATTCGAAAACTGGTCTATCCTGTCTGCTTAAGAAGTTGTTTGTGTCCCTTTTATTTCCATAAGAGTGAAGAGGGGCCATCCATCAACAAACGATTACCATTTTATAGGTTTACACACTTGTCTCATATTGCAACGGTCTTTGGTGAAAGACGTGTATTTTGCTTAGTCGTTGAGACACATCAGAAGTTCACACTTCTGAGCTGTTTATCGCTGATTGCCGGCGACTTATAAGTTGAAGAGCTTGTACATAATAGTTAGCCTGTTCTGAAACTGAATGCAATTTTCGTGCATTCTAAAGAATCTGAAGTTGACCCTGACCTAATTACTACAGCGAAATGTAACAAACGTTGTTCTGGAGTCATCTGTCGGCGTTCCTGTTACAGTGTTGACACAGTGATAGATCGTCGACCTATTTGTGGTGTATATTTTGACATTCAGCTCAAAAACTGTCCGTATGTACGTAAAACGGAATATCTCCCTTCCCAAAGGACGAACAATGTAACAAATGCTTGCAGCTTTGTTTTGTGATTACGCCATCAAGGTAGTCCCACGTGTTTTAGTGAAGGTTGCATCTTAAGAACTCGCCGGCCGTCGTATGTAACAGATTATATACTGATCAGGAGACTAATATCATCGAACGATGGATCAGCGATACATCGATCAACTGTCTGCCTTGTGGCCTTGCAGCTGCCTTTCCTGGAGCACTCCGTGTTGAGTCTTCACTGCATTTTTAACAAATAACTCACACGTGGATTCTCCACCTTCACTTGTCTCCAGCACTCAATGTGCTCTTGAGTTGCTCATCGTATATCTGATGCAGAGATTCTTCAGTGTATGCTTTGGGTACTTTGCTGGGTACTTGATCATTGCCCTGCGTTCGTTGGGTTGTGCACTACATGTTGAGGTATCATTTGTTACTGCGTGTATTACAACAACAAAATCTACCTGTAGTTGGCGTAAACACACGGAATCCTGGGGCCAATTCGAGTTATGTGACCCTTACTCGTCCCGTTAAGTAAACTTCGTGCGTTTTTGTGCGCATATTTTGCCTGATGGCCCTGTAGAACTACACAATAAACCGTATCATCGGTCTTGAACGCTTTGAACTAGTAACTATGTGTCTGTATGTCGTCGCAACCTAGAATGCTGAAATACAATATGCATGCGTGCGATCGATTGATTCGTGGTCCAAAGCTCGCTATTCGATCGAAGTAAAGCCAAAAGGCGCACTTTTGTGCACAAGTTTCTCATTTTGAAAAACTTGAAGAATTCTCATAAACAAGTCATCCGTGTTCACTAATATCTACTAAATTTTTCCGGCGCATTTGGCGAGTTACTGGTTAAAATATAAAATAACAACCAAACTGTATATTTCCAACTAGGTATACTCGCACAAAACCAGAGTGCCATTTAAAATCAAGTCTAGTTTATCTCCACGGCTTCGTTTTGCTCACGGTTTGACTCCTCTCTACTTCTCGTTTTACTTAGTAAATGTATTAACGACGAGAGTAGACACCGCGTCAAATTGTGACGAATTCATTCAACTATAATGGACTTTCGACAACACATACGCTTCGGCACTTGAATAGTGATAGACTCGGAGGAGCATCTGATATAATGGGCTATCCTAATATGAAGGTATAGATTGTGGGAACACTTGATTGCCAGAACGTTGATAGTGAATGGAAGAATATCAAGATGGTAAGTCGGATGCCAACAGAAGTCTACTGACCATAGCCGCTTTTCGGGTAGTGGTTTTCCAGAAAGCATTTTCAACTATTGGTAGGTCTCGACACACGGACCTATGTTGTACAAGTTTTGTCGCCCCCTTGAGGGTGACTAACTAATAAAATTCTAGCACATAGACTTAAGTACTGCTCCGCATTGAACAAGTATAGTTCACACCCTCAAAAACACCGTTGGAGCACGATTTCCCTCTTCATTGGTAGGCTCATTAGATCTAGTGTCTGTTGAGCAAATGTAGCACCGCTTATGTAGAATCAAGTCATTTGCGTTGACACCCAATTTAACAAGCCTGTGTATCGTTCGGATAACGACATGGTATGAACTGTCGATCTCACTTGCTTTGGCTGAAAAGCTTACTTGGAAGATTGTTCATGAGGTGATTATGACCAGCGGTGACGTGTGTACGTAAAGTTCAGCAGTGGGTTTGGTTGATATAAATTGACAGTCACACACGACTGGTCTTAGCTGTTGGATTTCCATAGACTTTCCAGCCAGCCCCATTGGAAAAGAATTACTAGGCTCGAGTTTCGCTCTTGTTAGAGCTCATCAGTAGTGCGTATCTTTGCCAGAACTAGAACTTCGGCTACGCTTTAATGAGGCAACCGTTTTGACTGCTGCGCCACTGACCTCACATTAGGCACGATCGAATTATCATATGTGAACGCTCAACCACTTCCGCTTGTGAGTAATGATCAGGTTGCCCGATCGTTTCGAGATGAGACACTGTAACTGTCCTGTTAGCTCCCATCGATGACCCCTCGACTAAGACTTCCTTCCAAGTTGAAATCCCAGAAACCATTAACTTGTAGAGAGTTATTTCGAATTGAGTGTTATAAGATTGGTGTTTATGTAAATTAAACACAACTCAACAATTAATTCCAGCTGTCACATTCCCATAGACTTCAGTTTGCTCCATTCGAAAATAAGCACTGCACTAAGTTTTCGTTTTTGTCGTTCTCATGAACTTCGGATTTCTGATTATCCGTCTGCCTATGGCACCCACTGTTGTGGATTTCAGACCTCGCTTTGGAAGGTATTTCCGTTTCAATCACAAATCATCGATATGTTAGATGAATCCGCGGTCATGTGTGTACGCTGTATTCAAAATCGTTACTTTTTTCTCGTTTTTCTCATTCCTGAAGTAGGTGCGGTCGGAATCCATTCATGGTGTTCGTTTGTTGTCCCTTCGTGTTGAATATACCGTCATAGTATCATCTAAGGGTCTATTGTAGCTTTTTAGGACTTCCTGTGACTTCAGTCCATGTGATATCCACAGCAGCCCATCCTTCCGGTCATCTCATCTGCTTCGTCGTTGATCTTTGCTTAAAGGTAGTTTCACGATGTGCGATCTGAGAAGGCACCAAGTGGCTTCGAAACACTTACTTCTGTTACTCATTACTCGGGACTAATATTACCATAACATTGGACGATTGGACACATGTTTTTGCGGTCGAGTGTTCTTTTCACGGAATCCGTAGTTGTGACTAAAGCGTGTTTAAACCTCTGGTTGTTAGCCATTGGTCTGATTCATAAGCAGTTCAAGCTCAGGTTGCATTGAAATTTTTTTCGTCCTTCATTTCTCGTGTCTTTGACTTACCACAGACTACCGCCTTGCAAATATCGACTTCTCGATTCGTTCGGTACAGAAGCACAGTTTAATCGGGCGAACTTCTCGGTGTGGGGCAACCTGCGATTGAATCTTCAGCAGTTCTACACATTATTCCGTAAGTTCCATTAACTTATTTTGCGAACGAGTTTTAATTATTCATGAAATAAATTATTCGAAGTGTAGACGGCTCAGATCCTGTTATCCTTAATGTAGCGTAAAGGCGTCCAGTAAAGCACAACCTTTATTGTCCAACACGATGGTTACCATGCTACCCGCGCGCTCTTGTTTGTGTGTCGGAATTCCGGCCGACAACATCCCCGGTTTCCGCTCACACGTCGTGTGCACTTCTGCCCGGTTTGTGTGTGTGTGTGTGTGTGTGACCAACGCTTTTTGTCGGGGGTTTCCGCCTGTCATTCCTCGTTCGCTGGTCCGATCACGTTGAGCGATGGCTCATCCAGTCGCCCGTATTGTCCGCGATCCGATTGTTGCGGGCTTCTTGCCGCCACGTTGAGGTATTCAGTCGAGAGTTGGGATAATTGAAAATCCCCATAGCATTCATGAAAAACAAAGTTTCAGCGAACAGACTGTTTTCGATAAATTCTCCTCTTTGGCTGGTACAGTTATATAAAATTAAGTGACAATTTACAATGTTATTGATCAAAGATTA
>JTDE01000715.1:59291-77131 GCA_014338405.1 Paragonimus skrjabini miyazakii
TTAAGGTGAACCGAGCATTGGATCACAGTATCTTCTGGCCAGGTTGATGGCTGCTGTGAATGGGTAAATCAGTATAATTGATCTCAGAATTAAAAAAACATGCTGGAAGAGAAATATATGATCAATACAAAACAGTTTGGGGGACATGGCCTTGCCTGAAGTATGCACACTGGTCGTTTATTAGCCATAACATTCTGTTACGACTTCAGTGTGCTAAACCCGTTTCCCGTTCTTTCATTGGAGATATAGATTAATATCAGGTAAACCCTTTGGGCCATCTGAAACTGACGTTGAATCATGTCGAAATGAACTCAGGACAAGTCAAACGGATATTGGGAACTCTTTAGGCGGACAAGGTCTACTGTTTCAATCAGCTTATTCTGTCGGCAGTTTTACAAGTTGTCTACTGATGAACATCCAGAATGCAAACTCGGACAACAAATCTTCGGGCGTTGTCAATTGCCCAGATCAGCAAACTGTACAGTCTTGTAACTGCAACTTTTTCTGTCGGACCTTGTGCTTTTGATGTGTTGCTTTTTGAAACTGCTGTAGTTGATCCGTAATCTAACAACAGCTCATGCCAAGGAAAATGACGTTCATTTAGTGCAACCACATCATTGCTCATTCTGTATCTCTTGTTTACTTTTCTATCTAACTAGCGCATTCTCCGGATAACACTTTTCTGGGCTTTGTAGCCGAGGTGATCAATACTTCTACCGCATCCTATACATCAGTCTCTGGTAAGCCTCTCGCTCTGGTCTACGGGAAGCAATTTTACATGTGGAAAGTAAGTCTTAGTCTCTGTGCAACCGGCAGTGGTGTCTGAGGTGTGATTTTTTGATTCGTTTTGTTCACATTCTGTTCTCCTTCATTCCGGTAATGTTTTCATAGTACTGGTTAACTTTTCTACTACCAAACTCTCAGACTGTGCTGGACGTTTTTACTCATTGTTGTCATCTTTATTATCTGTTTCGCATGCTGATATTTATTTCCCTACGCCAAGCAACAACTTACTTTGGTTACTCTAGGTGATATTCAGCTGTTTATACAAAATATCCAACAGCAACACAACGAGGAGACCGATATTTTGAAGTGTTTTTCCCATCTTTACGAAAGGTTGACCTCAGCAACCATAAGCGAAGCGATGGACATCTGTTTTGACTTTTGAGTAGTGCTCGTGCCAAGAAATTAAACTCATGATTAAGTATTGGTTACTTATTCGTTGGACCACAGAGTCCCGGCTTCCTAGAGTTGCAAAGTAGTGTGTGATCTACTCTCTTTAATTGATATGTCTCATCTAATACAAGGTTAAACTGATCAACTTCCTCTTAAGTCATAGCTGATGCTTGCTTATTCGCTGGCCGTTCACAACTGACTGATTGATTTTAACCTGTGAGAAAAAGAAACGTACCAACAAGGATAGTCGAATGGCTCTTTTTTGTATGTACAATTCAATCCATAAAAATTTGTTGTTTTGTTACACGTTTGCTATATCTGTTTTCTAAATAGGATCAAACGAAATGTTACAGTCTCGTAATATTTGCCTTATTATCATGTTGGTTACTAGGGCAATGCTTTAAGCAACACATTTGGCAAAGTGTAAACCTATAGTGTGTTGTAAACGTTGTGACTATCGACTGTCTTATAGTTGTTTTGGGTCACTCATAGTTTCGTTTTTTGTCAAGACAACGTGCGATCCAGAAAGAAGCCAATGCTCTCTGGACAGATGTTCAAAGGACTGTGTAGTGTTTCTGTTAACTACATATTTAGTGAATAATATACACCGTTTCTAACTGGTGGTGTGGCACGAATTGAATGCGCGGAAGCTAAGAGGCGGTGCTGAATGCCAGAATGACCGGGAGCTGGAAACGTGTATGTGCATTGTACGGGACGTGTTAACAGGGCGATTGGCGATGCGTTACTGCCAACGGATGCGAGTACATCCTACTTGTCCAAAATAGTGTTTTCGTTCGTTATTGCATTTTTTCACCTACTTTGTAATGAATATCCAGAGATAAAAAACTTCCCAGGCCAGGCATCTTTTGCGGTGATGAGTATGACACAGATCACAGAGGAATTCGTGAACACTTTTATGGTTAATGTTGAGGTAAATGTGTGTACATTGAAATGGGGGGGACAAAACACCACGAGCTAAATGTATGGCTAGTACAACTGAGAAGCAGAAAAATTGATACGGAGATATGCACAACGTATAACAAATAATTTGATGAATTCAGAGGGATTTCAAAGGACAGGCAGGAAATATAAACGCTCAACTTTAGATCTTGTATCAATACAGTGTCATTTTCTGGTTAGAACAATCGTAGCAGGTCTCGCTATTCTTCTATAGGACGTTACCATTGGGATCACCCTCGAACACATACTCCATCTTATCAACATGATGTGCACTTTGTGGCGATCAAGTAATATATGCATCAACTTACTAATGCTTCGTGCTCTTTGAAATCTCAGTGACATTGCGGTATAAATTATAAACGTTACACCGTGCACGCCTGCAGATCAACTAAAATTATGCACTGCATCGATCTATCTCTGTTGGACACACGAAGATCCACCTGATGTTGATAAACACGTACATATATGCGTTATGAACCAAGTTGTCTTAGCTCGTAGTCTGCGCTCGACTCACAGTTGTGTCCTTGTTCAACACAAACAGTCAGTTTGATCATCCGCTTGGCGAGAACAAACACGTTTGTATGTGTGTCTGTGCTCACTAGTTTGACCAGCTGTGCGGTCGCGCTCCTGAACAAACAGTGGAGTAGCTTGAACAGGGGATGAAGAAAGTTAGCATCTTCAAAGTCCTCTAACATTATAGACGAGGAGTCGGGGTAGAGAAAGAAGCTGAAAGGGTCGGTAATGCAGCTTAATATGCTCACACGCTATGGTAGTTCACTTTATAATCGTTCCTGAAATTGATCTAATCGGACGGAAACACAGAGTACATCGATGAAGGCATCAAATGAAGTAATCACTTTTGGTCCGTGAAAAATAAAGTTTCGACCACAAATCTGTCTGTTCTTACTCGTAGAATATAAGCTGACTAAATTGAAGCCTTGTTAGTTTGTCATAGACCATTTGCAACCTGACTACTTCTTGTAACGGATAGAGTCTTGATGTTATCACTAAGAGAAAGTACTCAGAAATGTTCAATAAATTTAAAAAATTTGTATCATGGTTATTCCAATATGTGTTGTAAGTGATTGAACAAACATTTGCAAGAATTTATCACTCTTGAGCAGAATAAGACCATTTTTAGACATTGATACATGAGAGAGTTCGGGTTCACGGGGAAGCAGATGCGGTGAATTGGATTTAACCAATTAAATGATGGTGGGATTATTCTGCTACTTAGATGCAGTGGACTTTCTACGTCTACTTGCCTCATTGGTAATCGTTCGATGCGACTGCTCACATTTTCACTACGATGGGTTGATTAAAAGGACACTGTGTTTAGTAGGGTCACATAATTTGTTTGATAAGCCTTTTAACCGCCCAGGCTAGGAAGTTGAGGTCGAATTTTGAAGATGCCAGATTTTTCATTAAAGGTTGTAGTGAACTGCTTTGCTCCATACTGCAGGTTAATGTCCGTCTTGAAGAAAATGGACGCTTAGGTGTCTCGAGAGCGAGAGTTCACAATGCTCACCCTTCGGAGTGGACAGTGATGGTCTTTGTCGATTTTATCCGTTCTAAAATGGTACTCATTTTTCGAATGACCTAACAAGCAATGCTTTACTTCCGTTGGCTGGTATTTACGAATACGTTAAATTGCAGACAGCTTGTTGGTTTGTTGGTTCGTAACCATGTCCATCGCTGGTAGTTTCTTTTGTTGCTTGTGTACTGGTGTAAGCTACTGACGAGTCAGCTCAACTCCAAGCGTCATTTTCTTCCGGCCAGCTTTACCCCCACTAACACTTCTTTTGAAAATGTTGTTCTTACGAAAGATTGCGAGAATTTACTCACAGGAACGTCATCGACCGTCCTTTGCGGTTGGCTTGCTTTTGGAGACAACTCATAGATCAATGTGACAGTAGCTGTTGTCACAGGTCCCTGTTACGAGAGTCTACCATTATCCAGTCGAATCTCCAACAGTGGCGAACGTGAAGACCATAGTCACTTGTCTGATCAATGGTCATCGACCTCGATCACATCGATGCCCTTACTATTGTGTTTTTGTTCCACTCTGTTTCTCCATAACAACAATAAGTTCTGTTTGTATCAGACAGTTAACAGGACTGGGGACAAGAAGGCAGTACGGCAAAGATCGGAAGATTGGGCTTGTTTGTGAGTTATGATGCCAATAAAGCATTTTTTGCAGCAGGATCCCAAGTCATCCTAGGGTATAGCGTCATGCTTCTTGTGAATGTAGTTTTTAAGTTTGGAATAACGAATGATGTGACACGATACGAAGGCGATGCCATCGGTTGTGCATCTGTTGCTCTGGCGGATGGTAGAAGTTTCCAGAAGACTCAGGTCATTGATCCTTTGGGTGATCCATCATGTAATGGTTGCTTATGAGATGGCCGTCACTGGATCTGACATCAGGATGCATTTGAGGTGGTGCAGGCGTTGTGAGTGGTTGGCTGCACAGCTGATCTGCCAGTCTCGTTCGGAGATAATTCCCACTGGTTAATTGGTTCAGGCCTTACGTGAAAGATGCGTGGTTGCTCCCTACACTTTTATATGCACGCTGGCTGATTCTCCACTGACCTCCAGTGAGTGAAGCAATTTGTTGTTTATGTTGCTTGGTTCTTCGTATCGGCTGGTTGCACGACTTTCGCTGAATACTATTCATTCATTCATTTATTCATCACTTTATTCGACTCAAAACAGCTCCATTGCGCATGGTGTACTGCCTGCCAAAGGGTAACGTTTGGTGATTAATGAAAATGCGAACTGATGAGTCCTGGGAAACTAGGTGGAGGAGTATGCATGTAGATACTCACAAGTGGTCTGCTCAGCGATGGCGTGGACATTCACACAATGCAATGTGCCATTGATTCTGCCTATGCATGAGTTGTTTTTCCGTTTAACTGAAAAAGCAAGTTGGTCCTTCTAGATAACACCATCTATGGTTTGATGTACAAGGATTTACTACAACGACAGCTACTAGCAACACTATCCACCCAAAATGTCTACGTAGTTCGGGGTAATAACGGTCGGATCGACCGATACTACATCGTTCAGATCACCTCTCAACAAAAATACAAGTCCTTATCAGAGGACACTCCTGTTGAGGTCATTTTTCACTCAGCGGTGTCCAGTAAGACAGTAAGGTGGCCGGCCGTGCGAAAATGTGTTGACTTGAGAATGGGCACAGGTCACTTAGAGGGAGAATACTTGTGCGTCAACATACTTCCAGTCCCGGTCATGATCCGTGTCCTATTTTCACATTGGACTTGAGCTGGCTAGTTTGTGCTATCTGCTCTGGAGACTATTTGTTTTGTCCACAAATGTGTGTGTGTGCATGCGTAGTGTGTGCGGGATAAAAACTGGTAACCATTTTGTCTAGTTGTTTGTTCAATAATATGTTTGCATTACTACGAACTAACTGCAACTTAATAGTAGACTTAAACACCAAAACAAATTGGAAAAAAAAACTGAAAAAACTTGAAACAGAGCTAGACGAAACATATAGTACCATGACAAGCAGCGCAACGTTTATTTCAACTCGACACTGTTTCTGTCATACATGAGTGACGTTATTTGTGTGCAAACCCCAAGGCTGACAATCTCCTAGAAAATCAATTGCTGACACAAAAGCCCTCGTTCCTCAAAGTCACTTCAGTCACTGCCACCTAATATTTTCCAGAATTACTGAGGTTATTTGAAAGTGCACGATGCAACAAAAACGATGGGTTACCATTTTCAATGCATACACTAACGATTGAAACAGTGTATTAAGCTAACATGTTGTGAGAACATGCTGGTGAACCGTCATCAATGTCTGTGCGGTGCTTCATTCCACACACACAAAATACCACGAAGACTTTGACCATCAAAAACGGAATGTCTTTGAACATGTTCTCCTCTGAACAGATTGTTTAACTACTGTACATTGCCTTCCAGTGATAGACTAATGTCGCGCCGACTACACTGTTAATGAATATTAATATAGTGCCAATCACGCTTTGGATGATCTGTTGCTCATTTTGTCAACACATTCATTGGAACAGATATAGTTGTGTGAGTAAACAAACTTTTTGTTCACCTCCAGTGTGTCACCATCGATAATGAGCGTTCACAGACTCGTGTAAACTTTAGAGCAAGGGCCTGCTGTCTCTAGAAATGATGAATGTGTACCGTTGATCTGTTCAGGGTATATTGTACCGTTTGTATGGCCTTATAAACCATGGCGGTATCGTCTTCATACTCACCGGGACATTGTCTCATCTGTTAGCATGTAACTACACTTCTTCTGTTGTATCCTGCTAAAGTTGGAACACGTTTACCTCCACATTCCTTTGTCCATCCGCTCATATTTCCCCTTATGTACACCAGGATGTTGAAAACTATTTGCTTGTGCTGAACGAGACGTTCGAATTGCACGGGAATGTGGTTGATTTGGGTGGGCATTCTCTACCACGATTCGTTCGAAATCACGGTGTTACTTACGGGACGGCGTATTTGGATTTGTTGAAATCAGTTCAGGTCAGTTGTCACATCACTCGCCCGTGTTCTTCCGTACTGTTCTTGTGCAAACGTTTTATACTTCCAAACCGGCGTTTAACGGGTCATTCTCTTGTTGTTTGTACTTAACCAGTCGGCATAATCGGATCGTGCTTATTCAATCGCTGGGCATACCACCGGCATCATTTGAGATGGAGCACGAAAGGTAATCAGCAACCCACCTTCTCAACTTCAGGCCATATACGGTGGTAATATGCTTTGGACCGCCATTGTTTTAAGCTTAAGGATGAAACTGTAGATTAGCTTCAAATTACACAAGTCTTTAATTATGAATGTAGGCATACTGTTTACTACTGCACTAACGTTTCTGAGCGGTACGATGATCGTGTTGTCTTCAGCCTAGTACGTCACACTTCTTAACTCCATTCAGTGGAGTGATCAAGGCTTCATTGCTGGTGACCTTCTGGTCTCTACGAGATTTCTTCCATCAGCTGATGGTTGTCGTTAACAGCGAGATGTATAGTAGACGCGCCATTGGTCAACCGTGACAGTTAAGCATCAGTGCGAACCACTGATCTAATGGTGTATTTGACTGTAATAAGTGTTTAACCACTGTAAACTGAATTTTATTATGCTAGCATTCTGTCACGAGATTATAGCAATCCCACGTGGACGTCGATGCACTGACGTGTGTTAACACGATCAGTCCATATAATGCGAGTAACCTATCGATTACACAAGTCCATAGTCAGCATGAACTCTTGGCAGATGAGATCGACTGTAATCTGTGGAGTTTTGAGCGGACTACAAAAATCTTCACTGTCAGTAGCTCTCGGCCGCTTATGCTCACACTCAAATCGTCACCCACAACGCACCTATGGTGTTGGCAAAAATTTATTAAAAAGTATGATGATGATGATGATGATAATAGTAATGGTAATGGACCATTTAAAAAAAAAATCTGAGTGTTATATTTCTAATGGCTTCCTTCTTGGTAGATCTTTCATTTGATAGAGTCGCGCTAACTGTAAAAGCTCAATGCAGATCATACCGAAGATATATTTATTTTTTATTGTGGAAAATAATGGTTAAGTGGATAGCTTGAGTTGATGTTTTAGATATTCGGTTGTCCACTGAGCCTGACATTTTGTTAACAGTTTGAATACCACGCTGGACGAATAGCCGAGTATCTGTGTTGTGTTTATCTCCTGCATTAATATCGATTATCAAGAAAACAACAAATCATACTTCGCTGTAGAAGATGGCAGAAAAAGTTTACAACTCCTTTACTGAGAATCTCTTCATGTAGCCCACAATCTTGCACACGACATTAGAATAATATTCGTTCTTTGAATTTGATTTTCTTACAGATGTATTGTTTTTTCTTGAGACCCATTACTCTCATTTCCAATTTGTAAAACAATAACGTCAAACGGATCTTTGACCCAACTCTTACTCTGGAGATCATCTGTCTCTGGTATGTATTGATTTATCTGGTGTTGGAGATTCTTTTGATGTTAATGAAAAATGGGTTTTAATTCAGCCAATCTTATTTCAGCAGTGTTCTTCATAATTGCGTACTGTGTTGGACCTGCCAGTTCTGACCTCCTGACATTTCTTCGCTCAAAAATGTTTGGTTTATATTTGAAAACAAAAACATTATAATCAACCATAACAATTGTATTATCACGATCTTGCTCGTGGAATTGAGTTCACGAAGATAGCTAACCATATCACTTAAGTGCATTTGTTTAGCTGTCTAACTATTGCTCTTGATACATTGCGCCAACTCTTTTTCGGTGGAAACGTTTTGTTTGAATTTTATAATTCGTAACCTCATCAAAGCGTTTCCTCGGTAACGCATCTATGAATGATAAAGTGGTTGTCAGAAAATTTTTTGATTCGCCACTTCACTTTCAATAACATTCACTGTTTCGATAAGCAGTTTAGCAGATTCGTGGATCTAACATAAATTCGATTGTGGATAATCTGGGTTTTAGCTAAATGCAAACGAGGAACAGGAACAGCCTACCCAAATGCGAAAAGCGATGTATCAGCAATGTCGGGAGCTCAGAATTTTCACATTTGAACTCAGTTACCCACCCGTCCACCGAATAGTCTATGATATCGACTATTTCGTATAGAGTTCTCAACCAATGAGGTCTCTTCTGAATTAGCACGTTGAAGTAATCTTGCTAAGGCGGTCGACCTCCTGAGTCATTTAATAAATTCCATATGACAGTACAATGAGTGGGGAACTGAGCTCGAGAGTGAAAATTTTGAGCTCCCGGCTTGGCCTCGTTACTAAGCGAGTAGAGCGCTTGTCGCGTATGAGCATATCGCTGTTTCAAATTCCACCAGTCTCCACATTTTTCACAACTGTTTTTATGGGAACGGAATGGACTGTTGATTACAATTCTTTGTGAATTCTGCAGTTAATCATGATTCCGTCACCAACTGAAACAACAGTTTTCCGTATCTAAAGTATTGTATCTGAAAAATATGAACCATTCGAAGAATCTCTTCTCCTTATGATGATGGGAAGTGGAGTACAAAGCAGTAATTCCTCATTATATTTGTATGCTCCTTTATATACTACCAAACTAACCATTTGCGACACTAATAAATTCATCTGTTTACATCAAAAACCACCAGTTTTTTTCAAGTTGGTAATAGCGTACTTCTAAAAATCCCCGGAACTAATGTAAATTCACCTTTTTTTTAAAAAAAATTTCTGTTAAAAAGCGGTACCGCTTCCATCTACCCGATACTTTTCTACTTGGTATTCTAAATATTGTAATCGCGGTAGGCCTCATAAGTTCCTTTCTAATTTTATGAGTTTTTCTATACGCTACGGTTTTCCTTGTAACTGTGTGATAGACTCGAGGTGCTTCCCCCTAAGAAAAAGGGATGTGAATACTGTACCTCACTTGTTCGGCACCTAGCCATTTATCTCTTCAATAACTCGGGAGGTTTATCAACTAAGTTGGGATGATGTTTTTTTTCTTTTCATTTTCCTCGTTTGGTGAGGTTGCCGATACTTCTGTGCGCTGCATGCATTGTGTTCGTAAACCTCAATGAAACTATATTCCAGAACGCCGAGTTTATTTCAGTTTGTATGAAAGCACGATTAGGACCTAGAGATAATCAAAAGTATCGGATAATCATCATTAATTATCGATTTTATTACACAGTGCACATAGTGTAAATAACAATAGGCATGTTTATTACTTTTCGTTATTGTTATCCTTTAATCTGCACGATTGAAAGTTCCTTTGTATGTTGACACTACAGCAACGACTGAGTTAAAGTAGGCGAATATCAAACTAAGACCCACTGAACAGGCGTCATCGTTAAAGGATTGATATCTAAAATTTCAATCAGTAGGTACTGGTGTGTGATCTTGATGTCAGTAGTCAACTAGTGAGAAACATCCACTTGAACTAAAAATGTTGAACTGACTGAGCAGACAGCCTGTTATGTACTCTTGAGGTGACTAATTAACCGTACATATAACATGCCCCTAATTATTCGGTCGCATATACTGATTGAAGCGGTAGCCTAATGAGTTGAGTTTGTCTGACAGCAAATATTGTCACTGTGTCCGTACTGGCCACTTTGTCATTTGTCGACAACATGAAGTCCACAAAAGCTATCCGATGGCCCAGAGTTTGGTTGCGACCTATTGACATGCACGAATCGTCTGTCTCGGGGACATGACGGCCGACCATTTTTGTTTATGTCTAGCTTCCATCACACACCTACGATGCTTTTCAGCCGCTCCGGTGGTAGAAGTAGAAGAGGCTAACGAGCGTCACTGCGACCTTGATTAATCGACAGCCGAGCTCATCAGACATCCTGTCATGGTTGGTGCAACTGCATAGTGTGTAAACCTTCCAAAAGCCTTCAACATACCATCGGTGGTGGTGAGTATAAGCAATCTCAAAGTAGAAACTTGCACTTCTTTCGAGCAAAACATTCGCAAAGGTGACAAGTCTATGGAGTACTCGTTGTGCTGTTTGTGCGCTATCACTGGCCGGGACGATATCATCAGCATGTCAACATGATATTACATAGCTTTTCATCTAGTTCTCCTGTTACATTTTCGAATCATGTACTAGAAATTGTCAGTTGATCATCTAGATTCATGTCGTCTGTAACTAAAAAACGAATATTTCGGAGTAATCTCCAATTCCCCGAAAAACATTTGCCTTGTAAAAGACCTAAGACTTTATTATTTTAAGTAACTTTCAAAGTTGGCATGAACATGTGATTCTGCGACTTTCACAAACGTCATCGACTCTTCCATACTACTTTTGGCATTCTGCTTACACGCTTGCTTTCTGATTTGAGCCTCGCTGTATTGTCTGTAATTTTATCTGATCCATTTTTAGACCTTGTTTTCTCATTGGTCTCTATACATCTGAACGAATTTGTGACCATGTTGTCTTGACACTGAGCGACATGATAAAGCACTGTTTGAAGGTCAGTCTTCTTCCTGTCTTCATACGTTAACTTCAGGTGATCGGGTTTGCTCGGAAGTCTCGAGTTACTCTTGCATACTCCGCCCTCCGTTGTTCATTGTTATCCGTCGTTCCATTATCCTCAGTGTCATTATCTACTGTTCTATTATCCGTTATAGTCAGCTTACGTATTCATAGACTGTCGATTCAGTTACAACAGAATACCTATGGTATTTTTTTACCAATATAAACGTTCCAGTAGTAAGAATCATTTTTGTTTGCACTATTCAACTTGTCATTCCTGTAGTTTACTTTTTTGTGGTTGGAGAGTCCTGTACCATGAAGTCATCTCCGACATTGTGCTTCATCCCGATCACGAGTGGATTCACCCCTCAGTGATCATGACAAAATGCTAAGTCAGACTAGCGCACCTTTCGTTCGACAAAGAAGACCAAACGTACTACATCACATGGTTCGTCCGATAAGACTAATGTTCTTGTGAGACGGCTGGATTTGGCCGTGTCCTTTTATTAACTCATTCTCTCACTTGTGGTTAGTCTTTTCGATCGATTTTGCTGACACATCCATGTGGACACACTGCTTTGTCTAGTATTTTTGTTCGCTTTCATTTGAGCAGGGAGGTGTCCTCACCAATCGTGTTGTCACAAATTTCGGTCGCGCTCTATCTTGTATGTGTTTGTTTAGGTCATGATCGGACTCGGATTTCCATACGAGGGACCAGCACCTGTTGAGGCCATTTCGAACGGTGTCATATTCATCAATCCGCGTTTTCAACCGCCGCACGGAAGGTCCAACACGCCTTTCTTTGCAGACAAGCCCACAAATCGCAGTGTAAGTTTGAAACCTTGTTTATCTCCACAGCGATGAACTAGTTCGTTCGTTGTTATCCGTTAACATTTTCGAGCGACTTTTTGATTGCATTCCAAACCTATGGTTGTTCAGCGGTATTCCGGATATGTTGTACACCTCTGTGGAAATGCACCGACGGTCGCCTTTAATTTTATGATATTGTAACAGTTTCACAGTGATGAGGATTGCTGTCCGAGATCGCGATCATCGTGATGGCCTTTGTGATTAGTGTTATGTAACCGTTTACGTTCGATTTTTGTGTAGTACGTCATCGTAGTAGTGCAGTATAGTCAAGCCATACTGACAGCAAAATGGACCATGTTAGTGTGTAACAGGCAGTCGACACATTCCCAGCCTGAAAATTGCAACGCTGGATTGCAGGATGATAGCATAAAAGCAGATATCTCACTATACACTAATACCTGACATTGATGGGAGTGACAGGGTAACTGTTACTACTGATCGGTTTTAAACGTTTGTTTTGTTCGTTCAAAAATACCCAATGAAGATTAGCGAACAAGATTTGTTTTCTGTGTTTGATCATCAGGCTAATTACAACACAATAAATAGGAAAACAGTAACTGTGGTGAGTCAGAAAAACGGTCAATGGAGGTTATGGATGGCGTGTTTGTTATCAGTTACATTAAGACCTCATTTTTGTTGACCACGTCATAAGAATAGCCAGCTTGATTTAGAAGTTCAGTTTGAAAATTTGTATGGCCAGTTAGCTGCCTTAACTCCACCATAATCTTTAAACGAAGAAAGACTGAAACCGACGTTGGTGAATTCTTGCTATCTGTACCTTAACGTTACCAAAATGAATGATATACTAGTTGATAGCTCAAAATTCATGGAGACAAAACACCATCATCATCATCATTATAGACAGCAATACATCAGTGGTTCACACTGATGCTTAACTGCCACACTACCATGAAGAAGAAGAAATAAACCCTGCTTAGGAAGAGAGAAAAAAAAGGGAGAGGGTAGGGTACCTAACCCCTAAAAATAGCTACGTCTACATTCAAACATACAACATCAAGGCATCTACACCTTGCAAACAAATAACCAAGCTGTGAGTGAAAGTAAGGCGTCATCAGCAAGACAGCTTTTTCACGGCTTTCACTGCCCCGCGTCATTAAGTGCACTCACTTCACAGACAACTCGGCCAAACACCAACAACATTCACGCCACTGAGATCGGTTAGCCGCCATCTCACCTAAAGTTTCAAGCCACCGACTCTCTGAGTCGCGAGGGCTCCAACCCGGGAGACGAACCCGATCTACGGTGCCCAACCCCTTCGCGAACGATTTCATTTGTCTACGCAAGGTCATCACCTGTCCACTTCGCACCTTACGCCAATCGGCCGCAGCGTCGGCAAACAGTGCTCGGTGTGGCAAGCGGTTAGCTGGCATCCTTAGTGCATGACCTAACCATCTAAGTCTGTGCAAATGTAGTGAGTGAGTAAAAGAACTCGTTTGACAATCATTGCCAAACACCCGCTTTCTAACCTCCTCGTTGCTTACTCGTTGGGGCCACCCGATACGAGCGATTGAACGCAGACATCGGTGGTCAAATACCTGAAGACGGTTCACGTCCTCTACTCTGATCGGCCATGTTTCGCTGCCGTGAAGTAATACAGCCCTCACTGCTGTCTGATATACGCGACACTTAAGCTTCAGAGAGATACCTTTCTGTCGCTATAAGTGCCTCAGATTAGCAAACACCGCCCTAGCCTTAGAAATACGCGCCTCTAATTCATTCCCTACACCTCCGCCGCCGCCGCTAATGCAACTTTCCAGGTATACAAACCGGTCAACAACTTCCATGACTTCATTATCTAACATTGAACCTACGTAATCACAGCAATCTTGCAGAAGCACTTTGCATTTCGAGGCTGCAAAGCGCATTCCGAATTACTTAGCAGAACGCGAAATTGCATTCAGCGTTGCTTGTGCCACTTGAAAGTTGTCAAACAGCAACGCCTTATCGTCAGCATAATCAAGATCAGTCAGCCTTCCGCCAGGTAGGAGGTCCACACCGGCATCATTTGAGTGACGCAGACAGTCCTCCAATATTTCGTCCATTGTGAAATTAAACAAAAATGGTGAAAGGGGACAGCCTTGACGAACGCCGCTTCTGGTGCTGAAGCTGTCAGACAGCTCACCGTAAACCCTAACCTGAGCCGAAGTATGGGAGTAAAGCGCCGACAGTATGTTCACATACTTGGTCGGTATACCCCTGCGTTTAAGCGACTCTAAAAGTGTAGATCGATCCACCGAATCGAACGCACCTTTATATTCGAGAAATACGGCAATTGTTGGCCGGCTATACGGTTTGCCCAAAGTGTACAAAGAAGGTTTGCCTTTGAGACCCATTTTAGATATGTGCAACTCGCCTTATGCTCTAGCCAAATGGTTCGCCGGTCTGCTCGAACCTTTCAGGTGGGAGATAGCATAACACAGTCTCCGGGACACATTTCATTTCATTCCCAAACGTGAATTTAAACAATGAAAGAATGTGCTCATTCGATGTTGCCTCACTATTTACGAACGTGCCTCTACAAGAGACAGTTGACTGTTTATGCGATTACATCGAGCGTAACAACAAACAGGTGGGCATCCAAAAAGGTGAACTTAGAGAACTGCTGATGCTTTGTACGAGTAACGTTCAGTTTCTGGTCAACAATGCAATCTACCGACAGAGAGATAGAGTGGCAATGGGCTCGCCTCTAGGTCCCCTGTTAGCTGACGTTTTCATAAGCAAACTGAAGATTAACCAATTGAGTGCGGACATTGAACAATTTGCATTTTATAGACGTTATGTTGATGATATCTTTTGCGTCGTCAACGAGAATCCTAACGTGGACAGAGTTATGGCAGTTTTTAACTAAGCCCAAGGAGTCAGACAGCAATGATCAAATAAATTTCTCGGATGTTGGCATAGCAAGACGAAAAGATGGTTTAGTGCACATAAAACAAAATTGAAGAGGCCAGTACATTCATCATGACAGTTATGCTCCGCTTAATCAAAGGCAAAACCTCATACGATGTCTGACGGATAGGGTTTTGCAGATCTTCATCCCTGACACTTTACAAGCTGTGCTAGATTTTCTACAAGAAATGTTCATGCGGAATGGTTACGCAATGCGTTTCATTCAGAAGGCAATGCAGGTGATAGAGTTGAAACTTATGTCACCCTCTGTGAATAAGAAACTTGCGTTTATTAGTCTTCCTTCCGAGGGAGATCCTATGGCTGAAGTTATCTCAAGAAAGCTCGAAAAGTCAGTCGAAACAACCTACCTTGCCGCCTAGTTATGCGTGAGTTTCCGTTCAATACCCGTTATCATGTCACAACTCAAAGACAAACTTCTTCAACCAGCTGTTGTGTATACTCATTTGTTTGCTCGTGTCGAACGTCATACATTGGTTGTACTACAAAGCGATTGTTTGACAGAGTGCGTGAACGTCATCCTGCATGGTTAAACAGTGGTGTGACTAAAACGGTTTCAAGCGCGACTGTCGCTTACTTGACTGGTTCTAATCATTCTCTCAGTACGAAAGACGCTTTTCAGATTGTCTACCGAGTGCCAAGGCATCAATCAAAAATGGTGAGATTCCGAATGTTGATCGTTGCCGAGGCCACTAGTATCCGATTCCGCAACCCTGACCTCTGTGTTCAGAAAAAGTTCGTTCAGACACTTAATCTCCCTTGGTCCACAATCAATCAAGCTCACGATTTGACACAGTGATTGCGTAACAGATAAACACGCCGTCCATAACCTCCATTGACCGTTTTTCCGACTCGCCACAGTTACTGTTTTCATATTCATCGTGTTGTAATTAGCCTGATGATAAATACAGAAAACAAGTCTTGTTCGCTACTTTGTTGTTTATTTTTTCCTTAAATGTTACTACATTTTTTGGGTTACGCGCAACCTATTTGTAAAGATTTTGCGATGTTGGACCGTGTGGAGTACGCCCATTTTACATTTATCTTGGTTTTACTGTCAACAGTGTGCGTGGTCACATTTTTGCAGAACAGTCTGAATAATACATCATCACAGATAGTGATACACCAGTGGTTCTCACTGGCGCTTAACTACTACAACATGAGGAGAAAACCAGCCTCTGATGAATAAGAAAAACAGAAGGTGAGCGAAGGTGACCTGACCACTAAAAACGGCTACGTCTATATTCAAACATCGAACATCAAGATGTTTACACCTTGCAAAACAAACAACCGAACTATAAGTGAAAGTAAGGCGTCATCAGCAAGACACTTTCCCTACGGCTTGCACTGCCCTGCAACATTGAGTGCACTTCACAGACAACTCGACCAAACAATGACAGTGTTCACATCATTGAGCCCGTTTGGCCGTACTCTCATCTAACGTCTCAAGCCACTGACTCTGTGAGTCACGGGATTCTTAGCCTGGGAGACGAGCCCGACCCACAGCGGCCAACCCCTTCGTGAATTACTTCATTTCTTCACTGTTTATCCCGTACTCTGTGCCATCTAAGTGTAAGCATTAAACAAAAACGCTCACTTGGCCATCATACGAAATGTCCGTTTCCCAACCCATTCGTTGCATGCTCGTTGGTGTCGCTCGACGCGAGCGATCAAACTCAAGCATCAATGGTCAGATCCTCTAGAGCGGTTCACGGTTCTATCCTGGGCGGCCAAGTTTTGCGACCGTAAACAATACAGCCTTCATTGTCGCCTCATGTGCGCATCCCTTAGACTTCTGAGAGATGCCTCACTGTCGCCAGAGTTGTCCCAGATTAGCTAATACCACCCTAACCCAGTTGGAGTCAGGGATAAAAACCTGACGAGCACTGGAAACAAACCGGAGCAGTTATGAAGACTTGCTGTGAAGATGTATGTTCCGAAGAAGCTGTTCAGTTGCGATAGAATTCCATCACGTCGATAAACCACATGAACGAGCGTCGTTTGATACCACCTGGTTCTGACTACAATGACGACCGTCGAGAATTTACACGCAAGCCGACAAAGAACGTGGGCACTACTTGGTCGGACAATCGAAAGAGATGGAAAAGGTCTTTTCGTCTGGGAATAACAGAAGGCTTTTTTCATGATCCGTGGTTGTGCTGACCGTCGAGTCGGTGTAAGTGAGACCCTATGTTAAAAAGATGGTTCAGTTACCACCATTCAATCGCGCCGAATTGACAGGTGGGCTGAACATTTTGAAGAACAACTCAGCTGGTCTCAACCAGATCATGTAGACGGCGGGACACGAATGGTCAGTTATTGCACTCCATACGGTCCTCCGTCAGAAACAAAAGTGATCCTGAAGCTTGAGTTATTGAAGCGTAATAAGGCTCCTGGACCAAATCTCCTCTCTCCTTCTCTTTTCAAGGATGGTGGAGAGAGGTTGATATCAGAACTGACAAGCCTCCCCTAGACAATTTGGGAGACTGAAGAGGTACCTCCTGATTGATGCCCACCAACAGTCATTCTTAATTTCAAAAACGGGACCCGAATTCTATGTGACAACCACAGAGGCACCAGTTTGGTGTCTACTGCGTCCAAGCTACTCACTGATCGCACTTTACGTCGGCTCACTGAGCCCAGAGAAAGTCAGATACGCAAAGAACAGGCAGGATTTTGATCCGGTCGGCGGTGCGTTGTTCACACGTTTACCTTACGACGGATCTTGGAATATCGGCACTCTTATGGGCAGCCGACGGTCTTTGTCTTTTTGGACCTAAAGGCTGCTTTCGATTCAGTTGCTCGTAACGTTCTCTGGAGCTGTCTTCTCCGAAAGGGAGCACCAGGGGAATAAGTGAATCTGTTGACATCACTGTATGCTCACTCCGCAGGCAGGGTGAGAGTTTG
>JTDE01000715.1:77231-95527 GCA_014338405.1 Paragonimus skrjabini miyazakii
GAATGCCATGTGGATAAACCTCGTGAACAAGTGTCGTTCGCTTCCACCGGACTCCGAATACGAGAACTACAGTCGAGAACTTAAACACAAACTCATAAAAAGCTTCCGCAAAGACCGTGAACACCACTTGGTCGAACAATTGAAAGAGATAGAACGAAGCTTTTTATCTGGGAATAACCGGAGGCTTTTTTCGCTGATCCGTAGTTGTACTGATCGTCGAGTCGATATGAATGAGACCATATGTGAAAAGGATGGCTCACTCATTATCAGGCAATTTCGTCAGTTTGACTTGCGGACTGAACATTTTGAGGAACAGTTCAGCTGGCCATGTGGACGATGGGCCCCGACTGGTCAAATATGGCGCTCCAGACGGCTCTTCGTCGGAAACAGAAGTGACCCTGGAGCCAAAGGCTGTTGGACCAGATCTACTCTCTCCTTTCGAGAATGGTTGGGAGTAGTTGACATTGGGACTGGCAAAAATCTTCCAAACATTTTTAGAAATTGAAGATGTATCTCGTGATTGGTGTTCATCAACAGTGGTTCCTATTTTCATAACTGGGGCCGAAGCCTATGTGACAACCGCAGAGAGATCAGCCCAGTGTTTGTTGCATCCAAATTATTCTCTGACCTTTTTTTTACGTCGGTTCACTAAGCCCAGAGGAAGTCAGATACGTGAACAGACAGGATTCCGGTCCGGTCGAGTGTGTGTTGATCACACTTTCATCTCGCGACAGATCTTGGAGCATCGGCACTTGAGTGTCGAGATTTTATAGGTGGCTGACGGTCGTGGTTCCTTTAGATTTAAAGACTGGTTCCGATTCGATTGCTCGTAACGTTCTCTGGAACTGCTTTCTTCGCCAGGGGGTCCCAAGGAAATACGTGAGTCTGTTGAGATTACTGTGTGCTCCCTCTGTTCGCAGGATGAGAGTTTATGGAAAACTGTCTCAGACGTTCATCATCTCTAGTGGTGTCCACCAAGGGTATCCGATATGCTCTTTCCTGTTCAGTTTTGCCATGAGTGACGTTCCGGAAGGTGCGCTTGACGAATCCAGTGAGCTTGTTGCTGGCGCTAGGTTGACCGATCTGGAGTATGCGGACGACATTGTCTTACTTAGGCCCTCAGCCGAAGACATGCTGAACAAGGTGTGTGTTCGGGCTGGTTGATATGGAGTGCACTCTGCATCTTCAACCTGCAAAGTGTTGTTTTAAGACTGGAGCATTTCCACTCTTACGTTTTTTATCGCAGGCAATCCACTTGAGACTGTGGACAGTTTCACATACTTGGGTAGCACCATCTCGTCAGTCTGTACTACTGCTGATGAAATATCAGCGCAGATAACAAGGGCACGAGTTGCGTTTGCCAAACTATGGCGTCAAGAGGACGTTAGGCTGTCGCTGAAGGGAAGGGCTTGTAATGCTTGTGGATGTGTGTTCTCTTTTGTCTTATGGTTCGGAAACGTGGTCTGTTCGCAGTGAAGATATATGTAGTATTGCTGTTTTACGTACCATCGGTGTCTCCGCGAATTAGCCCACAACAAATGGATTGAGTGAGTGAACAACGCGTCTGTTCGCCGACGCGTATTCTAGAACGCTTGGGATGCGCGACTAATTGGTCAACCACTCGCGTTGCACAGCCTACGTTAGTTGGGTCACGTGCACCGCATGCCACCTGAGCGTTTGCCATACCGAGCGTTATATATTGACCACCAACATTTTGGTAAAATTGCGCGGTGGCCAGGCAGAAGACTGACTGTTCCATTGAGAAAAGTGTGTAGGTGTCACCTGTTCGCCTGGCGTCCTCGAGATAACACAGACCATTGGTTAGAACCGCTATGCAAGATGGCGGTGTACCACAATCAATGACGTACCTGTATGCGTAGCATTTTTAGTCCTTTCGTTTAGTCGTCTTCTATTAATTTTTAACCTTAGTGGCGTTTTCTTCTGGGTTATTCCACATCACTGTTGAGGTGAGCGGCGGCTCGAGCCTCTGATCAGATTCAGGGCTGTTATTATTATACGAGCTTCTGTTTCATCGCCTATACATCCGCCGCCGTTGATGCAGCTTCTCACGTGTAAACAACCTCCATAACTTCACTATCAGACATTAAATCTACGTAATGGCAGCAGTCTTGCAGAAACACTGCACCTTGTGGCTGCAGAGCGCATTCCGCAGTGTTTAGCAGAACGTGAAATAGTATCTAGCACCGTTTGTATTGCCTGGAAAGTGTCGAACAGCAATATAATCAAGATCAGTTTGTCTCCCACCAGGGTGGAGGCCCACAGCTGCATTTTGTGAAGGCCGCAGACAGTCCTCTACTACTTGGTCTATGACAAAGTTAAACAAAAATGGTGAAAATGGGCAACCTTGAGGTACACCGCTTCTGGTGCTGAAACTGTCAGACTGTCAAGCATCGTAAACTCAAACCTGAGTTGGTGTATGGGAGTAAAGCACATACTTGGTCGGTACACCCCTGTGTTTAAGCGACTGTGAAAGTGTAGATCGATCCACCGAATCGAGCACACCTTTATAATCAACAACTACTGCAACTGTTGGCCGATGGTATACATGGCGCTGTTCCAGAAGTTGACGAGGAGTAAAAATGTGATCTATACATTCTTGTCCAGGGTGAAACCCTGTTTGTTCTTTCCTAATGTTCGTTTCGCGAGCTGCATTGAGTCGACGTAGTATAATGGGTGCCAGGACTTTCGCCATGACAGCGGTCAAACTAATTCCTGGCGGTTTTTACAATGGGCCCCTAGCTGCTTTCTTGAATATAGGAACTATTATCGAGTGACCCCAGTACGGCGGGATGGTCTCTGTCGTCCACACAGATTGAAACAACTCAGTCAAAGCTTCCACTAACGCCTCCAACCTTCCTTGAAAATTGCCGGCATGAAATCATTTGGACCAACAATCCTATTACGTTTGAGAGCCGAAATGCAATTGCGGACCTCAATCTCAGTAGGTGGTTCCAAATCAACTGACCAGGCTGCTACATTATAAGTTTGTGGCGGCAACACTGTAAAAACAGGAGGCCAGCTAAATTGACCTCCAAAGTGTTTCGCCTATCGCTGTAACCTCCTGGACTTATTATGGATGTGTTTCATCTGTCTTGCTGATAGCTTCATTGACAGAAGGTCACCTGAGACTAGTGACACGGACAAGCTTGAACAGTCTACCGATGTTCCCTGAAGCAAAAGGGGCCTCCATTTCCTTAATTTTTTCCACTGTTCAGCCCTCGATCAATGGTCAGCTTACGCATCAGCTTGCCACGAACATCCCTCCAAAATTGTTATATAAATTGTCAGGAGGTATCTCCCATTCGACATCTAACAAATCCAAGGATTTCTCCGAGATACAGTGTCTGTTCAACCTATGTACCTCCGTGTCAAATGCTACAGTGCCTGCTCCATTAATGGCTTGTAAAATTTGGGTACAGCAGCTATTAAGGTTGTTTTTGGGTTAGAACTGCTAAGCCTGCGTTCTAGGCTGGTTTGATACTTATGTTTTACCGACAGCATAGCCATTTTCTCACTAGCCGACTGTTGTTGTCGGCGGGGCCGTTGCTCAGCGGAAGTGAAATGAAACGGCAACGTCTCAACACATGGTCTGAGTCCATATATGTGCCTCAATAAGAACGACAATCCTGAATGATGCCTCGCCACCTATACCTAACAGCCTTGTAGTCTACTTAATACCTAGTCTGATTCGGGGAAAGAGGATGCGAATTATAACAATGACGCACATGATGCCTAAAACTAGTACTGGATAAAAACAACTTACGCTTAGCGCACAGTTACAACAGCCGTCCGCCATTATTTGAATGATATAACAATATCCCAAACCTGCCACCAAAACGAAACTCAGTCCCATCCAGGCGGCCGACCCGTTCATATCTCCATCCAGGATGATTATGTCAGGACCATGTTTAGACCGAGGGAAAGCACCTAGATCTGAGTAATAGGCGTCCTTGACACCGACGTCACTACAGCCAGTTGGAACATAAACAGATACAATGAAAAGATTTCTGAAAGTTTTGCGTCTTGAGCTGGCCTTAATAAAACCTGGCAATCAGACGCCACAAAGTCTACTGTTAACTGGTATCCACTCTGTCAATGCGACTGTGGCTGTCATCCTGTGAAATATGTCTACTGCATCCTGACCGGTAGCGGCGACTCTAAAATCACCCGAAGTGTATAACCAGTATCGGGCAGATAGTGCGGGTGCTGTCAGTTCTATACATTGACTACTGTCCTGAATTCTAATCTCTGAAACACAACAGATATCGACATCTAAGGAGCTTAACGTTCGTGCGAGAGCGATCTGTTGACCTATTTATTTTAAAGTGTGAACGTTGAAGACACCTACATTAATTTGAATTCTAGGTCTAAACAAAGTACGAGGGATGTCTGAGGCCGGATATTAAGAGATGGGACAGTGTTACTATGATTAGCTATATCTGTTGTGGTATCTGCAGAGTAATCACCAGAAATGGTGGTCGAGAGGGGCCTGAGAGCTAAATTTGACAAGACCGTGGGAGAGGGGTCATCAGTAACATGTTTTCGCTTATCCACTGCTGTATGCAACAGATAGGGTGACCTGGTCTATACTGCGAGACTCCAATGCAGTATAGAATTATTAGCCTTATGTGTCTTCATGGTTGTATGTGGGCTGAGATAATGCTTGGACGCCCAGACCTAGACAGAAGAACAGTTGGGACGCTCAACCAAAACCGTTGGCTCAAAAGTCTGTAGTGCAAGGCAGCGGGTGTGTGACAGTATGCCAAAACTAGTACTTTTTCCGGAAAAGGATACCGATCTTCAAACTCTAACCTAGAGGACTAAGGGACTGTCTTTTGTCAGACCTCTGTCTATTGGCCTGCCTGATGTGAGTGTGTGGTCGTCCCACCGTCCAGTTTAGCTTAATTGGTCATTGCGATGTGCAAGCAGTCACATCGCGTCAATGTCTAGTCTCGTTGTGACAAGTGCGCCTAATTCACTTCGCGTAAATGCATCTTCTGTTACTTTGAGCGATGGAAACCTTTGGTTCCCATCCGTCCAACACCTATGGACCTTTTATTTCTTGCATCTGAACTCAGGATTCTTCGGTTTGTCTTCCCTATTACGACTGTTGTATTGTGTCACACATGAATGCAGCCTATTGAGTATGCGAATTTTTCACCGCTTCACCTGGGGGTATTACAGCAACCAAACTCATTTGAATGAACATCTTATTCGTAGGTTAACATAGATATGTTCATTTCAGTTAGCCTCTCCATTATTTCTTGCGCTGTTCGCGGCATGCCAGTCGTGTAGACTGCTGTGTCCGCTTTCCTCAAATAGTTTCTTTTAGAACCATCTGAGACTCTATCTGGAAAGCGTGAAATAATACATTGAGCAGGGGCCTCCAGTAGATTACAACCTTTCAGCTTTGTCTTGCTGACCAGGTGGTTAAATGTTGTCTTCCAAATAGGAACCCCAAAGTCAGTTGTCAGTTTAGACAAGCACACTCGCACGCTTACTGAATCATTGGTCTGTTACGCGTACAGTGGCTTGGGGAACCGTTCGTTTTGGGCAGTAGTTGATGCTACATATACAATAACGCTCCTTAAAATAAACATGGTTGAGGCCAACTGCACTTGTTTATTTCATGAAAGAGGTCTCAACATATCTCAAACACTGTCTGTCACTTTTTAAATGGAGGTTGTTATTATAATTGGCATTTTGATACTTTCAGAAGCACATAGGAAGTCATTTGCTTCTTTCTCTTTTCTCGCTGATCTACCTTTTATGAATTCATTTCCTAGAATAATATTTAAGCGTAATTCCATATAAAGCCCTCGTCGCAGTTGGACTGACTATACAGCATTCTTATCCAAAGCTTTTCGATTCTACTTCATTTCCTTGTCCTCTTCTCCGCTTGTAGTAATCGGCACATCGTTATCTCCTGTACGTTTGATGTCATGATTTTCTTAATGAATGGCGAACATTTGAGTTTGTAACATGTATCTGCCAATATACATTTCCAATGTTAACCCACCGGGGAACGCTTTTGTCATTTCCTGACTGACGGGAGCATTCCTTTGAAGCATACACATCATTCAGGCAACTTTAGGATGCATTGGTGAAGTGCATTTTGTGTGGGTGTGTAATAAATGGCCATCCGATAAATCGAAACTAACAGTGATCCCTGCTGCAGTTTAAGATACACGTCGAACTGCGAGTTCTGACGCGTAGTCACCCTGGCGTAGACTGAGACCACGTGACAGCAATAGCATGTAACCTTATCTAACGCGAGAATGTGGCTACATTGCCGATGGATAAGACAATCATCCAATCGATTGTATTGATATTACGGTTGTACACAGGTAGACGTGTGGACAACGGCAGGCATGGATGCCACAGTCCCCGACTCAAATCTGTTGTGTTTAAAATGAACACTAAAATCTACCGCTCTGCTTGCTCGCCCATCTTCATGGGTCGTTGGATTGCTTATTGTCATTGGATGATGTCAGTTTTCCGGCTTTCGTCATATCAACTTTTGACCTAAAGGTGTTGATCGGTTTGTTGGCCGTCATGTTCGATCGCATTCATTAATGCACATCATCATTTGATCACCATTTCACGTGATTATTGGCTAGTATATCTGGTCGATTAGCTTAAGATCTGTTGCTGCTAACGATCAGTCTCAGCTATTACACTGTTACACCATTACTGTTACAATATTCACTTGTCTGGTCACTCAATCCAGTGTGATTGTTGACTTCATTTTCAGTTGATTATGATAACGACTATTTCTGTCACAAGTTGTGCAGGTTTATTTTGTGTGGATAGCGCACGTGATATTGCTGGGAGGGCCGGTTTGTGCATGTATTCAATCAGGGTTGTGGTTGTGCCAATGCCACGTGTACTTCAGTTTTCATAATTGACAATATGATTTGCCGAAATTTACGCTCCTCCAAATTTTGTCATTAACTTAGTTTGTTGAAACTGGCCGAATCTATTTATTCTTAAAGGGGGAACTTACAGTTGTCTATTTAAGCAAAAGCAAAAAGTATTGGTTAAGTTGAAGGTTTTTCGTCACTTGGCTGAAATGAACTCGTAGGATGCGATTGTGCTTCAATGATACGTGAACAGTTCATCCCCCTTATCACCATTGGACGTAATCATTATTCGTACTGTGCAGTCGAAGTATTATAGCGTTTCAAGGACTATAGATTCGATCGATGCGGTCATTAACTACTCAGATCAACGATAGTTTTTGCTGTACTCTTGGTTGGTTATTTTGAGTTCACTTGTGCGATTCCGTAAGATGTGTAGTTTCGTTTTAGGGATGCCATGGGTGTTTCCAGGAAGTGATAGTGTTTCAGGAACAGTGATGTTTTTTGTTTTGACGAGGGTTTAGCTGAGCGTGAGATCAGTTAATTCTGAAGTACTGTGCTTGTAACTGGGTCTATGTCTCGGTTTGGAATTGCACCATAACTGAAACGGATGTGGCGAAATTTTGGACGTATTTCAGTAGACTCGTAAGCTTTTTTCCATCTCTCCACTGCAAAAAAATGCAAACACTCGTTGGGTTGTTAAAGTACATCTTAACTGACCTACAATAACGTATCGACTATTTTGCTTGCCGTTCCTAGACATTCTTATAATCAGACGTCAAGATGGTACATTGCAGCGATCTGTTTATTGTAAACCAACTTGTAGTGGACAATATTTGCCGTTCTCTAGCTTCGCACATATTGCCTGTAAACGAGGGCTAGTGAAAACGTTATTTCACAGATCCAGAATGATCTGCACTGTAGATCGATTGGAGAAAAAAGCATTTATTAAAAAATGGTGGTGGGTAACAGCTATCCTAAAGTTTGTGAATATCCACAGTAAGAAGAAAGTACCAAAAATGGTAGGCTGCAGTGCAGAGAAAAAGAACATATTCCCGCAAATCCAATTCATGGATGTTCACCTAACTAACAACATTAGTCACAAGTTGATATCGGCGTTGCAACGCACCTACCCAGCTGCCAAACTGTGCGTCCTGTTAGGCATTAAGAGGTTGGCTCTCCAACCGATTAGTTTGTCTCCCACGTAATATACCAGTTCAATTGCAGTTGCAATGAAGTCTACATAGGCATGACAGATCAGCGCTTACATCAACTTATGGGGAGCGTATTCCTAAGTGGTCATCAACTGCAATCCCAATTGTTGTTGCTATATGTGGTTGTATAAAATTTGCTGGTTTTACGTTAGCGACTGATGAGAATAAATCGAAATGTTAGCATCTGGCGATATATATCCTCTCTGTTTTGACTAAATGTATTAAAGAAACTCGGTGTTTTCAATTTTTTTAAAAATATAATCTGCTTTCTACTTGATATATTTCAACATCCGTCTATCTACGTTGTGACTAATCTTAATCCTAGTGTTTCTCTGCGCCTACATTTTATCCTTCAGCTGACAAGCCAAAATCCTTATTTTGAACAGTACGTTGGTGAACCTTACTCATATCTGGTCGACATGCATAATGCGACTCAGATCCGTGAGACTATGCATCGTCTAGTCAAGAATCTGAAAGTGAGTTTCGTTGCTTCTTGCATTCCACGTTTTACTTCCCTAGACTGATGTCTCCCTCTTAAATGATCAGCGCCTCCAATCGGATGCCTTTTTGCACTCGGAATATTCTTATTTATAAATTATCCTTATTTACTGTTTTTGCGCTTTGCGAGGGAAAAAAGTCAGATTCCTACGTGTTTTATCATAAAGTGTATTCTACTAACTAACAGAAGAAAGGGTTACATGTGAACCAGATGAGATGCTGTTAGACTGTCCAAGTCGCAGCAGTAAGAACACTCATTTTAGTGAAAGTCCGAACCTTTACTTGTCCTCATCAGTTCGCTATAGAAGGTGTGTCAGTCGCTTTGCGTATCGATGTTCTGTTCAACTAGACCATTTGTCCTTTGCTAAATAACACTAGTTTGCAAATCAAAATTTGACCTTGGTTTGTCGCCACTCTCGATAACGTTGTCGGCGCGTTTATCCGAGTTCAAATTGTCCAATTTTCACACAGTGTGATTGTATCTGTGCCGTTTAGCCTATTGCAGATTATCCCAGCCGAACATTCAGCTCTCGTTACTGGGACTCGTTTATGTTTACTGACTTATAAAACTGACTGACTGTAACCGATTCCGCAGTGATTATGTACTGGTCTCGTCCTCCACAAAAACCTGGTTACCAATTAATGATCGTTTGCTGCCTTAGCTGGAAGGGATCCGAGGCGGATACCTGACAACACTTCCGTCAGGGTTTTGGACATCCTGATGGTGATAGGTGTCTCGCTGTGTGATATGAAGACTGAAAACAGTTTCTCTTTCCGGTCGTTAGGTTTTGTGCTGCGAATTGTATATGTCACTCTCGCTATCTACGAGGTCACGTGATCTTGCGGTACTGTTAGGCTGCTCACATTTAACCAGTAGGTTACATTCGAAACAGGTGGGGCTAAGATCCACAACTTTGTGGTTGGTAGATAGCGTAGTTATCACTGACTTAGTTCGAGCTGCTTAGTTTCATCCTTCATTCGTTCTTTTCTTAGATGCAAATTCGTTTCGGAACGACAGTCAGTTACGTTCCTTGGACAGACATGATAAGATGGTGGTTTCTTCCTTCGTCCTAACTTCATCTGTACTGCAGCTTGTTCTCCTTTTACTAGTACTACACGTGGCGTCACATAGACATCGAGACATTGTACAGTTGGGTGCTTGGGATACTTGTAACTATTGTCGACCACATCACTGACGGTACCATGCGCTGGATCGTAATCTATATCATGTATGCGAATTCGGTTGAGCAAAATTCAGGCCTAATTTGCCTGTCTAGGTTTTGCCAATTTGTTAGTGCCACTGAACTCACTATAAGGTAGATAGCTTTCATCACTGTCCCTGCATATTAATAACACACTCTCCTCCCAATGTTCTCCCATCCCTCGGAAAAGTACTCCATACTGTTGCCCTTGTATTGTCGAATTGGATCGATCTTGATTGTGATAGCAGCCTTCATTATATCTGTCCGTGTGGCGTACGATGTAAGAGTGACTTTTAACCATTTGTCAGCTGGTATATCTGTCAGCTGTGATACCATTGTAACATGGACTCTGTGTACGGCCCAATCAGTTTCAAGTATGTTCGATTGAATTAAACAGTTGAGGTTACGTATTTGTTAGTGCAATAGACACACTTCTTTTGTTTTCGAAAAACCCGTTGCTCTCCGTCACATATGCTTAGTGGTGCACTGTCGTCTCTATGTCAAATCCGGCCATCGCACACTCCTTTCTTTCATTCATCATCATGTTCTTATCGCTTCATTGTTGCACTGATTCTTCCCTTTTCATGGTTAGCGCCGCACTTACCGACCCTTCGAGTTCACTGCAACCGGTTATATTGAACGTTTGAATGCTCTTCTCGTTCATCAAACACTATGTGAAGGTCCTGCCGGTCTGGACCTGCTGCAAACCCCCTTCCCCGGAGTTAATGATAATCACCAGTTTCCAGTATCAGACCACTTGGATGTGTACAGTAACATTGTTGCTTGGCCACCACCTTTGACAAGCTTACGAGTCGTGCAAGGTGCACCTGGCATTTCGTGCTCGGAAGCTTGTGCCACAGCAACCGAATCAATTACACTCAAACCCTCAACCAATCACTTATCAGATCTTCCTTCTAGCTTGTCTCCATCCACCTACCTCTTCCATCGCTCGCAAGTGGTTAACTCTACGTCACGATCAGACGCTCCCGCGTGGCACTGTGCACCCGAACATTTCACCACCTTAAACAACCGCTATACACTAGATAATTATTTCGGTCTTACGTGTACCACAGTCAGCTTTCAGCGTCATCCGTTGGCTCCCTTTTATAACCTGTCCACTCATGAGTGCGTGATGCAAGCCGATAGATTGTGGTTCGATTGCACTGCTCACACAAGTCCCGGAGCGCTGGATCATGCTTCTCGTTTATGTCCCTGCCGTGATGCGTTACCCGGACAGCTCGCCTTGTGCGCGGACTGCGTTTGATCCGGCTTTTGTCATTGCATTTTGTCTATACGTCACTCCTATCAACTGTCTGGATAAACGTGCACTCCAATTCAACCTGCAAACAACTGACGTCGTCACGTGTGCTGTTAATCGATTTCGTTCACACGTGCACACTTTCCTTTGTTGAGTCAGCACATTTCTTCTGTCCTGTTCTTTATCAGGACGGTTATGCTGATTGTCCGCGTTTCTGTGATTTCTCACATAAATTCTATATGGTATTCTCTCTGATATTTCTTGTCGTCCGTTGTTCAATTAGATGTCTGTATTTGTTCATATGTCGTTACCCATAACTGTGCATACGAAAAGTCTTCTGAATTATCATTTTTATCCGCAAGCCGAAATTAACGCAATTTCCCCTCACTAAGCCTTAGGTCAAAAGTAGATTGAATTGCACTTTCAAGCAAACAGCATGTGTTGAATTCAGCAACTGTGCTGATTATGACTTCTGTTGAAGACGTCCAATTTCTGAACTGCCAACTCGTTCTTCTTAAAGTTAGTCAGAACTACATTTTCGTGTCCTGATAGTGCGTATACTTACGGTCCCCGTGTTTTTGAAGTGAGCATGTCCACCACAGGTTAGTTGGTTTCGAATACCAGGAATGATTGAATCGTCACTTTATTGGTTACCTGCAATCGACCGTGACTAATTCCCAGGTTGCTCGATTGTTTCCAGAGGAAACAAAATAGTGCTATGTGAGTCAGTGATTGCTAATTTCTGTTTGTTTGCCTCTCTTGTGGTCCTATCGAATGAACTCGTATTCTATCAAGAATTTAATCATTTCATTGCAAGCAGTGGTTCGTTCTTCAAATTCCAACCGAGAAACTGTTTCGCTTCTTGCACTTTGACTGGACAAACGGCCGAGTTACAGACTACATTTACTGAGCACTGATTTACGCATATGGAAGACGCACACAAACGGTATTCCCTTTAGAATGCGTTCACTTTTACAATCAGACTGGATTGTTTTGTTTCTCGAACTAACAGACCGAAGTATTGCGCTAAAGGGAGCGAAGTGCTAAACAGTGAGCTGATAATGTGTTAAATGGAACGTTTGCTCCTTCGATAATCGAAAAAGTTCGAATCCCAGTTGGTTTGAAAAGGCGAGTCGCTGTAATTTTCTAGTTCGGTGTATATTCAGTTGAAGGGCTTGAATGAACAAATCGATTCCCATCACTTGACTCAGGGTACTCAACACTAAAATAGATTCGACAAAACAGATTTTAATACACTTAGGTAACTATTATTCACCCAAACGTGTACTTTAACAATATTGCAATGATACTTTTACGGCTGAACACAAGTTATCGTCTTCATCCATCGGATGTAGGTATCCAAGCTATAAGTTTGAAATGCTTTAGGCGACTTTTGTGTCAGGTTTCCACACTGATGGATTCACTGAACACACCCAGTAGAAGGTATAAAAGGATGGGGTCCTTTTGGTGGACTCTGTTTCGAATTCCTAGTAAATTGAGTTTGTTGTGTAGCCCTGTCTTAGGATACCGTGAATATTTCCATGCTGTCGTCGTGTTTGAAGGCGTATGGTCCATTTTCTTCACGAACAAATTAATTAGACGAAGATACTGTAGAATCTGATAATGATTTGGTACCGTTGTTGTTTATAATCGGGTACATACTTCTTGGCTGCACACAGTTTGCTTGTATGTTCGTTCATCGTCACTTAGGTGCTGACATCTCACGAGTTAAAGTCGTGGAAGACTGAGGATATTCAATTGGAAGGCTTGGATGAACAGAATGACCATCACCACTGGGTTCAAGCAGCTCAGTGCGAAAGAAATGTATTGTTACAACCGCCGGATAATTGCACAACTCATTCGAATGTAGGTTTCCACGACAAAGCCATCACTTTTTGACCGAGCATATCACTCCACTTACAACCGTCAGATACGCACATCATCCAAACTGCTGAGTTAGAGTGTGAGAAATGGCTTCATCCTTACATTGAGAAAAATATTTATTGGATGTACGTAGAGAGTGAAATGTTTCAAAGATTTATATCCAGCTGTCGTACTCTGCGTTGCAAAGTTTGGTTCCGTTAGAAGTGTCTCAATAATTCGACCGTGCTTCAATAAGTGTGACACCGCTGTCCTGTTAAAAAGTTGATTAACTGAGGGGTTGATTGATTTGGAAGGGTCTGATTACGCCGCGATTTTTTGTTGCTGCCGGCTGAGTGTATATCTCATGAGTAGGTAAAAATTGTCTGGTCTGCCTGTTTGTTCAGTTTTCATCACTCAGATGTTGACATCCCATACACCGAAGCCATCGGGAGCATGAAACCAACGGGGAGTTAAATGTTCCATCAGACGAGGACATCTGGTTTGTAAATGTAGCTCAACTTACGAGAAAGTAAAGATTATTCACACATCAGCTGTTCTTTTCCATATTTCACACTAGAACTAATGTATGTTTGGAGCAAGGGGCTGGGTATTGTTTGACGTTCGGAACAACCGGAGGTATTCGTTGTCTTAATTTTGCTGTCGAAACAAGCACTGGCCACAGAACTTGTACATTCCAAACTTAAAGTGCACACAGGATATTTCACCCAATGGGTACAAGTGAAACACAGTAACAAATGATGGGTCGATATACTTATGACCTGTTCGAGTTTAAAAAAAAACTATTTTATGAATCGTTTCCACCCAGTAGTCGACACAGTCTATCCACTTTGAGGACATTGAACTAACACGTATTAGGCATAGTATAAAGCCTACAATACAGACAATTCGTTTGTACATACATTTCAGGTCTAATCTAATTTTGCATACCACTGGTTAATTCCCATTTCGTCTTTAACACTCAGCACAGTTTATTTTGACCCACTCGTACTTACTATTCTGAGCACTGATAAATTGATTATTGTGAGTTATTTGTGACCAGTGGAAATCCAACCGATTGATGAAGCTTAGCGCAGAAGTTCACCGTGGATTCTGAAACTCAATTACCCCTTCAAATGGAAACACCGCGTTCATTTAGATAATTTGTATGAGAATCAGAGGGGGTGGGTTACAACATGAATTTTTTCCATACACTCCTGTCAGTCATAAACGTATGAACAGCATGAAAGCAAGAACATCGAACTGTAAGTGAAATGACGGAAAACAGATCGATCTGAATCGCGAATGATACTCGCAACTAAGCCAAAAGTGAGCAGACATTGACAGACTTGTTTTCAGGCACACAAAGCTCGTTGATTGATAAGGTTTTGGTATGCTTGATAATTTGTGAATTAGCACTCATCGGGGCTCTAACCGATAATACGTTTTTAATACTATGACTTGCGGTCGATAAGTTTCTTGTGAAGAATGAAGTATGGTTTCGTCCTTGTCTTGTGTTGTCAACTTGCAGATATGCTAGTGCATCTCTTAGCCACTTGCGGATATGCTCCTTTGCATTTGTGTCGGCCGTTCTTTGTGGTTTGCGGACGCAAATGTTTCCACAGTTACATTAAACTCAGTACATAGAGTAGCCAGCAAGAAAAAGTGCACTTCTTTTTTGAACGCAGATGGTGGTGATGGGGGTAGCCTAGATACTTGTGAGAGCAAAACGAGTTTTGCTGTAATATGCTCACTCTTGCTTATAGCACTACACTTGTCACCAGTGTTCACCAAACTGTTATCTTTGAAGGACAGCTTGGTAGATAACACTGTTGTACTCGCATGTTTTCACTTTCGAGGGAGTTTGCATCATTTGCGGGAAGTTGTTATTGCTTGTTCGATTTGTAGTCCGGGATACTGTTGACGCAGGAACGAAACTCCTAAAGTTCATACACTGTCGTGTTCAGAGATCGTCACCGAACAATCTATAGATTCATATTAACGGTGATTAATCAAGCTGTCTAAGTGTGGCAAACTGATTAGTGTTCAAAAATTACAAATTTCCGTGTACAAGGAAGCTTTACTGATCAATCGGCTAAGTGTGTTCAAAAACAACTGATCGTCAGTTCTCGCTCTCCATGAGTTTGCATGTGAATAAGACTCACGATCCAGATAGGTTTGTACATTTGGTTGTTTCATTTAGGTTACATTGTTTTGTCTTTTTTTTATCCACACGTTTACGACTGACGTGAGCGTTTGACGTAAATCTACGTCGTAATTCCTGCTCTTCGCCTATCCCTCAAATAAAGTGCTGTTGGTCGTAAACTACCCGGATGGATTTGATGACCATTGTCGTTGGCTGGTTATTCACAGGTGTGCACACTTTCTTACAACAATTGTCCGTTATCAGGAGAATTTAATCGTAAACAACCCCGGAAGCAGAGATGAACAAGTTTCCAGTTTTAACAGATGTACCGACTACTTATGAGTAGTCGGGGATTTTGTTAATTTCAAGTTAAACACCACACAATTGTTCGCAACTGGCACGCATCCACAGACTTTTCAGTCAACCAACCCATTTCGAAAAAATCATTATACCCGGCTAATGTTACGAATGTTATACTGTCCACAAGTTTAGTTCGAAATCAAAAGTCGAAGTGTGGTAGGCCATCTGCTCTCGTTCAGTCAAAACGCTGACCGTTATACGGCTCAGTGGGTCAACAAGAAGTCATTCAAGTACATTTGTGTTCTCGTTACAGGCGATATTGATCGTGTTTCGATGTCCGGGTTGTTGATAACTTTATCAACCACCAGAACCACAAGTTTGACGCTTAGGTGTTAGCTGACCAAGAGAGGTTTTTGAATGAGTATTTGATGAGTAGGGTTCATGTAATCAAGACGTGATAACGGTTATCAGCTTACGTTCTTATTTGTTTGCAAATAATCCATGCATTTAGACTGATTAAGCACAGCAGATTTCCACCCTGTTTCCACTGGCTACCACCTCGGTGAGCAGCGACAAATATGCGCGCGAAGTATGTTGTCTACAACGTTCATTCTGTATATATTCCTGTTACGAAGTCTTACAACATAAGGTTTTCTTCTGCATTCCGTCCGCACACGTGAACTCCAACTTTATATGGGAAGGAGGCCTACACAGTTTCATTCTACTGATGACTATTCGGGGATTTAGTTAATTATAGTTGAACGTCATTCACACTTGACCACAGCCTGTGCATTCAGACAGACTTTCCAACCAGACCTCCTATACGTTTCGTCGAAGTCAATATTTTGTCTCTTCCCCTCTCCATTTGACCAAAGTTTTCTCATCAAGTGCAGCAAACAGGATTCGCTGATTTGACTGCAGTTTTTTATTATCATCTGTCATTACATGTCTGTATGGTCTATTTTCCTCAGGTTAGCTACTTTGAATGTACGTTCATTCCCATTCATGATTGCATTCGCCTGATATTCATTACAGAATCATCACGAGCTGACCAAGACAGTCTTTTGACTTTGATGGTTATCGTTTGTGTAAGTCGTGTGCATGGCTTACTGGGCCTTTGGCTCATGGTTGTTCACGTTGTTTCGTTTTACAGGACTCTTGTTGGACCCCTCTATTTCAAAAGAACACTGTCCCCCAGTGTCTCCACAAGTGTTACGGATGATCGAGGCAGAAACGGCCGGCTTGCATGTTACACTAGCGCGGAGTCAGAAAGAACACGACTTCGGAGAAACACGCTGTAATGCCTACTTTAAGTTCGACAAATGAATGAAATGCATGTAAATATATAGCATGAAATAGTTGCCAAATACAAGTTGAAACAGTGTCCGATTGCTTAGGCCACTTCGTGACTAAGTGGCCAAGTAGGGTCAATTCCATAGCCGTTGCACTGTGATTGGTTCATCAGGCTAACACGACACCCACGAGCACCTTAACGTCTCCTTCTGGTTGGTTCAATCTGCACGCCAGTGTTTTGTTGATGACTGATTTTGCCAGCCGTCACCGATGACCTGATTAAGTTGTTTTGATGAGATCTTCCCCTAACATAAGCCTAGCAGTCACCCACACCTCTTTTGAAAAGGAGCACCAGATTCGTGGTTCGCTTTTGTTTGAGCTCGTGAGTAGTGCATATCCTTGTCACGGCCGGGATTAGAACTCTGGCCACGCTTTTGTGAGGCAACCATTTCGACCGCTTCGCTGTCAACCCTATATTAGGCACGACCGAATTATCATATATGAACACTCAACCACTTTCGCTTGTGGGTAATTATCAGGTCGCCCGGGCCCTGCTAGGCGATATTTCAGATTACTGATCAGTAATCCGGGTGGTTCACGTCTCCGCCATGAAAGCGTGGCCGGAGTTCTAGTCTAGGTCGCGGCAAGGATAAGCACTACTGACGAGCTCTAATGAGAGCGAAACTCGAGTCTAGCGCTTCTTTTCGAAAGGGACCGACTGGAATTTCTATGGGAATGCGACAGCTGCGATAAGTTTTTGGTGATGTTCAACTTGAAATATGATAATTAATTCGTGACTAATGTGAGGTCAATGGCATAGTGGTCAACGCGGTTGCCTTACGAGAGCGTGGCCAGAGTTTTAGTCCCGTGACAAGGATATGCTCTACTGACAAGCCCTAACAGGATGAAAACCCGAAACGGACTGGAAATTCTGAAGATTATGATCGAATGGTGTTCAACTCAGAATTGTGTGGGCGACTAATTGTCTACATCGTGTGTCTTGCTAAATGCGACGGGTCATGAGAAAAGAAAATTGAGTGATATATGCCACCTGACTATCAATTTTGTCTACTGCATCCACATGTGAAATACTTGGTTTATTCCTGCACGGTTTTCGTGGGTGTTCGGTGATTGTGATGGCTTTCGTAAATGCATTTCAGCTCCACTGACGTTACTCGAGTGCCCTTTTGTAGCAACTGGAAACGGTACCACTTAGGAATAGCAGTCATGCACGAACATACAAGCGTATTTGTGTGAAACATCTCTAACGGCACATTGTGGTACGCTCAGTCTTAACCATCCATTTCCCCCGTATTTGGTCAGTAAACTTTAACTGTCTCACTCACGCCCGCATCCTCTTGCTAGCTCTCAAGGCTATAGACGTACACCACATGCTTCAAAGGCTAGCGCGTCGTTCGACAGTCGCGGTCAAGTCTGTGCACACTGGCTCCCTTAAGCGTTTTCCACTTACGCTCACCCGACGTACAGCGAGCCATTTTCCATTAACGCTAAGGCTACCAATACATACGGTTGATGGCATCCGAAACGGATTAGCCCGTACCAGTGACTGAAGCCAAAGTACGCGTACGCTTCAAACCAACACCCCAAGTGGCTTGTGCCGCACCACTTGCAGTTCCATCCCCA
>JTDE01000716.1:11204-22058 GCA_014338405.1 Paragonimus skrjabini miyazakii
TTACTAGAAGGCAGGCAAGTAGGTCACAGCGATTTCTTGTAGTGGCAGATTTCAATGCTCCCGAAGTTGAGTGGAGACTGATGCATGCTGCATTCGGTATATTTGGTCAGCCAATATTGGACGTCATAAACAAAAATGCATTACGTCAACACACCAGTGAATTCACTAGGCGGAGGTGTTAAAGTGGCTGTCTGCGTCGAATGTTTGACGATTGTTGTGTTGTAAGAAAGGTCGGCGACGAGATTTTCAGCCTTCATCTATTCCCCTTCCGCTGTTCCTTTTTCTTCCTGTATTCTAAATCTTTCTGGTAGTGACTGCGAGCCTCTCTTGCAAAGGCTGACACCAGTTGTCAAACTGCGCGCGGGAAAAATCGCTTCTACCACGAACGTTTATCTTGATGTATTACTGAATGTTGATATCGTTTATTTGCAGGGACCTGTCCTTGGGTAGTTCTGACGCCTTATTTCCCACTGATGGGCCTTTGTCTGTATGTATCCTGGTTTCAGTTTGCGTTTGATTTCTTCGCCATTAGGCGACAGTTGCATTTAGTCATATTCATTTGAACCGCTGGTCTCGGAACTTGTAAACTTGACGGATTCGGTGTTGAGGTTTGTTGTTCTATTTATTTTATGCCACCTTTCTTGCAACTTAGCACGTCGTTAAAGAGGAGCTCGCCAGGACGTCCGTCTTACTTTGTGGATCCGAATCGGTTGCTCATCAGGCTGACGCCCTTTGTCTACAGACGCGATCATTCTAGACTCACTCTTTCGACAGACGTTGCGAGTAGCTTAAGCGTTGCTCAAACAACCATTGGACGTCCGAGGTTAACAGCTGAAACACAAAAAACACGACATTCAACCGAGAGACTTCGTGTTGATAACTTCAGAACCCCTACCAAGAAATACATGGCCTCCGTGTGTGTGTCCCGTGAAATAAAGCAAAAGGTCGGGCGTTTGTGCCTTCCAGTGGAAGGAGTAATATAGGCAGGATGAGTGCGATCGGAACCTGTTCCGCACTGGGAGTCGATTTAATTACTGGTGGCCAGTGGCCAAATGACGTTATCATACACTGCAACCTGAACAGTTAGCAGCCACCCCTAACTGTGAAGTTGATAGAACAACTGGCGGAACTTCCTGAAGAAAAGCCACTATTTTAACGGCGTCTTAGTATGTTGGAGTAGCTCTGGCCTGTCATGCGTTTTACTCGATACTACCCGGGCACTAATCTACGAAGAGTAGATATTATAAGCCTTAAAAATTTCACTGCCGTTGTAATAAAAATCCTCACAATCATAATCGCGCGATAATGTAGGTCGTGACTTCGTGAATTTCTTCGCCTTATGGTTGTTCCACGAGATAACTTATTTCTAAACAATCCTTCCGAACGCTTTCGATCACTATTTGATGTGTTGCGGTTGAAATAACATATGGTCTGTGAGTGAATATCATGTAACTTGCATCAAGATTTAATCACTGTTAACCGGATCGTATGACCATTCGCCTGAAAAGTAAGACATGAAAGAGGTTAAGGCAACAGCCATCGCTTGAAAAGGTCCTGGTTAAGCGACCTTCAACAATGGGATAGTAGTTGAGTCGTTAGAAGGAGGGCAAACATTCGTTGCGTTCAATTAGTAGCACGATTGAAGAGCGTTGCGCTGTGTTCATATCAGGCCTCCTATAACGAACGTACACGGAATCCTCCGTACAAAACAAACGAACGGAAACACACGGCTACAGTCGGGGTCCTTAGAGAGGCCACACTACCGCTGGTCAATAAAAAGTCGGAGTAAGGAGGACACTCACTTATTTTTTATTTTGTACGCTGGCATCACAGCGCATGTGACATCCGTAGAAGTGAATTCCGAATCGCGTTCTGCCCCCGTTCTTCAACCGTAATGAAACGCCGTAGTAGAACACACCAGTGTTCATCATAATACGAATGTCATGCAATTTGTGGGGTACCAAAAGTGTAATTGACTTTGGCTGCTTCACTATTGGCCAAGCAACCGTCGCGTCTCCCAGCGGCCATGCATGGCTAGCGACTGCGACTTCTTTCTTCATCAAAAGCTCAACAGTATGCTTCATCTGTAATTGTAACACCTCATGAGATTCTAATACTACCGACGTGCCATTAGTAATCAGCGATTGCAAATAAGGAAGTATGACGAACTTTACTGTACAACGTGCGAGAAGGGAATGACAAAAAACTCGTCATGTTCAGGAATGAATACGCATTTAGACAATAAAAGATAACGGTTTCAACTAAACGGTGATGGAAAAGCATTGTTTTATGTACATTCCGCGGAGTTCTGCGGAGTATGCACGGATCAAGTGAAACCCCGAGAAAGAAGGGTTCCAATAAAGTAAACAATAACTTCAAGTCAGCAGATATAACCGAAATGTAGTTGATTGAGAACAACTGAATGGCACCTGAAACACTAGATATTGTAGGTGACTGACTAACTGCGACAGAAATAACTGTACCAAGGAAAAACGTGACCTTTTCTTCAACAACACTTGATTCAGTAACAAGTGTCGCGCCAGGAGCAACAGCTGCGACATCTTGTAGGTTCATGCGATATTTCTGCAATGCAACATGGAAAAGTTACGGCATAACTAACCTGCAAGCTCCATTGATGTCGTAGGCAATATGGAGTCCCCCTTCACCCAACATGACGCATATCTTTCGTCTAGCACACACAACCCATCTCTTTCATACCTTATACGTCTGTTAATAGTCCATCTGCTATACCATCGTTTCACTTCACTCATATCTATTATGGAAGCTAGTGAAAGCAGTTCATATTCATTACTGTTATATTTGTAACTAAACGGCTGTTACTAGGCCTGGAGTAACGAAGCCGAAAGCATGAAAAGCATGTAACGCATTCACAAGGCTTTCAACAAAACTGTGAGTGACGATAAACTGCAAACGACACAATGCAGCTGGACTCACCGCGCAGGAAATAAATGGAACTGCAAATGCGCGTTCGCTGGGGTACAGATTAAAACACACATGCACAAATGGCGATAGGCGGGAAAGCTTACAAATGAAATGTTGTGCGTACGATAATATTTTTTAGAAATCTTTTAGCATACATTCGACTACCAGAATGAGTGTGGTAATTAACGGTACTTATTCTTATCCGATTCGTTTATTGTGTAGCTGACTGTTCGCCCGAGGTTGGTCAACACATCGGACGCTGTAGAGTGGTTTCAGATCAACGGTTGCGACGGGCTTTGCTTGAGTGAAGAATAGACACTAATTTAGAGGCGTATCAAGCTGTTTGACAAGTATACACAACAAGTATAAAATGATATGGTGTTTGAAGAACTCACGGCAACCATTCTACTCAGGTCATCTTGTGGCTGCTGAGATCGGATAGAATAGGTCCAATGTCACATCGTCCTCACATTGAAGAAAATAAAAAGTGGTTTCTTCCATTTCATTGGTGAAAAATTAATCGTTTGAAGCGGCTGGACTGACAACAAAGGAAAACCGGAAATGGTGACGCCAAAAGTTACATGTTTCCAACTTACTCGACGGTCAATAAGGAAACAATAATGTAGCATAGGTCCGAAGTGACCGACCTGGAGAGGTCTTATTGTTAAATAAAGCGATAGAATTTTTAAGCAAACACTGTCCATGTAATAACGAATCATGCAACCCGTAGATAGTAACATCGTCTGTGGTAACAAGACAGAGCTTTAAAGCGATTAGCGCTCGCATTGACGGCAAGTAAACTAGTGTGACGTTTGAAGCATTGTTGGCTTCATCTGCAAGCGCAAAAATGGGTGCTTCTGTTACACTGTTGTTGGTCAGTACAGTTCACTGAACCCAAGAAAATTCAGGCACTGTCAGGAGCAAGTAACATACTCAAAGAGCGTGTGACAGATGTGTTATCGAGATGGCACTGTAGGTACACATCATAAAAGCCGCGTAGCCATATGATCTACTACAAAATATCAAATCCGTACAAAGACCAGTATGAACATTTGGCCTTCGTATGCAACTCAGGATCTGTCGAAGCTATAGAGACCGCAAAATTTCAAAGGACACGGTCGGGAGAGGTGCGACAGCAAAGAGAAATCACGCAAGTACTACAATAACCCAGCGAAACATAAATGTAAAATGGTACACTGAATCTATCGTAAGCGAAATAATGAAATAAAGATGCATTTTGGTGTGTTACGCAGGAAGCCGCCTTTCTCAGATAAGTGCTAACCATATATGATATATAAAAGTCGCTGAAAACAAAGAACTAATATTTCTTTGAACTGATATGTGCGTTCCCATACAACAGAGCGCCGACAAGGAAAGTTTGATAGGGAGGCCAAACACCGGTTGTCGACGAGAAATAGGCAAGGAGTGTGTGGTTTCGTTGATTTGCGCTATATGGTCGCTTGACATTTGGGCAAAGACTGACACACCACATCGCGCAGCTCTCTTAATATCCATGGTACGAGATGCAACCGTGATATTTGGTACTATTTACTCACCATACCGCTACTCGACGGTGAAGTCCGCAGGTCGCCAAAATACCAACGTTCTCAATTGTGTCGCTGTCAGTCTAGGATCAATGTTATTTCTTTTATTTAACTGAAACCCACTGATATTCTCCTGCGTTAGTTACAAAATGATAACGCGTGGCTTGCAAAATATAACTCATTACGCCTCGTGCTAACCTGTGACCCTCATTAGGAGCAGTGAATTGTGCAGCTTGCTGGCTTTTCTTTTCTGGAGAGACAACAAATTATGTGAAAGTCTGTTTGTTACCTGCATTACCTATCCACAAATTCTAACAAACAAATGATATTTCTCTGGTGGCTCATCAAAATATTCCGATTTAAGAAGTCCGTTCCGAAAACCAATGGGTACGACAATGCTTCCTTGTCTTTGAATGTGATACTGTTGTGAAATCACATTCCACGTCCCCAAAATCCTAAACTATCAGCTACCGTGGGACTCCTGGGTTCCAGACTGAATAAGCATATGCTTGAATAGTTGCGAAGGACCGTGTCACCGAAGAACGGTTTTGTTGCTAAAACATGTAAACAGCCAGTTTCTGCTGTCACTAGACAAACCTCGACTACCAGAAATGACATCGATACAGCATGTGCATTCAGAGTCCTATTTATTTAAACACTTGCGTTTTGCCGAAGTAGTCGCAACCAATCGGCTTAAACAAGCTGTGGGCAAACATAAACAGCTTATCATGAAAACTACTTCTCGCAGTACTTAGTGACCTGTGTTAATCTACACCATTATTTGTCATATACACCGCTTCGCGATTATAAGTGCGGTATCGGTGGGTCGTCACGAAATGCGTACACCCGCCACTCTCCGTGGTCTAACTGTTTTGTCCGCCTATCGATATGTAATTAACCGTTATGAGTTTTCAGAATAAGGATCTACTGATGAGACTTGCAATTCGCTGCGCTATGTAGCTAGCTTGAGATGCCAGTCCGCTTGTGAACTGATGACGATATCATTTTAAGTGAGTGGACACAGCAAAACCGAATTTTTTGTCAACTTCTCTAGTTCATAAAAAGTATTAAACTGACGGTGACCAACAATTACATCAAGCGTAGTGCCATTGGCTATATAGAAGCTAAACCAATGCGAATGATTAAGTGGTCACCAACACACAGTTGTCCGTCGTTCAGTACTTTGCATTGTGCTGTATACACTTGCTAATGCTATAATCGATCGTGCGAAGGGGGCTTACACCGATCACTTTTGGAAATTACAAACGAATTCGGCTGAAGAATCAGTTTCAGTAGACCACCTTGAGCCGTTCTTCAGTTCAACCAAACTCGCTGCAACTAGAAGCATTAGTCACGGTCTTGATTATGAAGTATTTGTGTTGAGGCTAATTTTAGAACCATGGCAAACAACCGTCTGATTTTTCGCTAATCAGTGCTAGCAACCTGGGCCAGCTAAAAATTAAACCCACTGATGTGTCATGTGCGATTATCGTAAGTTTAACCAGTGGTCAATGTGCTTTCACGAAACGACTAAAATCGATGAAAAATGTGTTGAGACTTTGGCTGGATAAGAGCTCTGAGGCCATCATTTCAGACAAGGATGAGTGTGTGCAGGTGTCAAATGTAGATAACCAGAGAAAAGTTCAGCAAATAGAGACAGTTGATGGTGACGATGAGATTGGAGACCACGTATGACAACATCTGCAACTACTCACGAGGGTGCAGGCGGTCGATGATATGACATAACATTAAGTGGTGTGGCACATAAACACGTCGAATTCAGGGCCTGCGGAAGGCGAACGTCTGAGAAACCGCTTAGGCCGACTTTAGCAACGACAAACTCTACTTATCACACGTTGGCCATTAAAACTCCGGTTAGACTAAAACTTCAGATGCAGTCCATTAGAGATTCCCTCGAATTGATCGGTGACGTAGACGATATCAACTCTGCTAATGAACCGATGAACTCTGTAGATATTCAGTCTTTGTTTACAGATGTTCCACCTGACAAAACTATTGTTTATATTTAGTAGTTCGTCGAGACAAATCACATTGTCCTCTCTCAGGGAAACATCGTTGCTCTGAACAAAGGAAAGCGACTTTGTTTTCATTTTCAGCTCTACTATCCAATAAATGAGGTAATCATAGGAGGTCCACTGCGTCACACAATGAAGCTCACAAAAGCCCTCAGTGTTGCTCTCCCGGGGGCCCGAGCCTGCAGAAAATAACATGCCGTCCAGATGGAGATAACAGTGAGCCCGACCACACAGATACCGACTATCAATGCAGTTATTCCCCCATTTCTCCATGTAATGCCCCTTTTCCTTTATTTTTTGGATTCCGCTACTGCGTTCGTATTGCTCTTGCTTTACTAGTGCATCGATCGGCTGCATTCAATTCACCTCACTTTCAGTCGGTAAATATACACGCATGGCTTTTGAATCAACGGCTTATTTGCCCATTACCAGTCTGCTCCTTCTAGCCGATTACTAATTACATTTACATATGCGCTCAACTAAGTTGCTTGCACGCACTCAATCGTTCATCCATTTGAGTGTCAGTTCGTGCGTGTAACTGACGAGAACCCTGAGCAAACCTTCTTTATAGCGGTCTTGGCATAATTTACCAACTGTGAAAAGTCCGGCGAAATGAAAGCACATGCGAACGTGAATGCGCTGGGGTTATTAACATGGCGGTGGCCAAGCAGGATCGACGTGTTAACGGCAGTTGGCATCAGATCAGGATGTATTACCAATTTGGAGGACACGGAAATTTTGGTCTAAGTGACAGAACTAAGTAGCTGATGCACATCAACCAAGAGTGCACATGCGCTCACAACGTTCGTTTTGTTGAGCCTAGATATGCAGCACAAAATCGAATTTTCACTCTGACTACTGTGGAGTATACCAGTAGTGCATGTAGTTAAACATACGTATCTGGCAGCATTCTAGCCAGAAGTAGCCTGACAGATATGATAATTTACGAGATGCGGTTGCAAAACACCTGGGCTTCGGCCGGATTCGAATCCGCGACGGACGCAGCACGCCCAAACATTGCGGGCGCTCTATTGGCTGGGCTACGAAACCGTACCGACGGCCCAGAACTTTCCCACTTGGACTCAGTTACCCGCCCAACAACTAATCATAAGTAATGCAATTTCAATACTCAGCAATAGCGTTCGTGGATTGCGGCAAGCAGTTTGACATCTCCTGCCTGGGCAGTCAACCCGCTGGATCATTCGGCGGATTCTATACTACACAGTGGGCTGGGCGAGTGAGTCTGAACGTGAAAGTCCCGAGTTCCCGACATGACTTCGCAGCTCACCAAGCGAAGCATTAGTGGTATTTGGGTATGCTGTTGGTATGCCGTTGGGTCGAATTCCAGATTTTTCGAAATTATGTTTCATCCCAATTTTGGGGTTGTTAGGGAACGGTCAGGATTAGGTACATTCAAACCTTTGGCGATAATAAGGGAGGACTGTGTTTAGGCGGCCGACTGTCACGAAAGGGAAAATGTTAACCACCCTTTAAATTGTGGCCTTCAGACGTCGCAGTTACAGGACACCCACCAATCTGATCGAAATCACTGTTTGTCTTCTGATGACCAATAATTGATGAACAAACCAGAACGACGATAAGAACTGAAAACAAACATCCCGTAAGCAAATTGCATGCACGAGTTTCTGTCTGAACATCAAAACATTTTCTGTCTCAGATAGATTAGGTCGCGACAACCCTTGAAATATTCAAATTAAGCGAGGAACAACCTAAATAACCATGTGTAGATAAATCTGCATCCTTAGTAGCGAGCCCCAAAAAACATAAAGGCGAGGCCAACATGTACCAATCGACAACCTTGATGTATGTTCAGCAATCACAACACATAGAACAAAACGTTCAGCATCGCAACAGACAAACTAGACTGAGTAAGTGGCCAGGCGAGAATTTTACACTGCGCGTAAGAAACTGATCTGCAGTCCGCCGGATGACACGGTGAGTAGATCAACCAGTAAACTCAATTTCGACGTATTCTTACGTGGCGCGCTAGGATAGATGTAGACCAGCCCTTGGCATAAGTGAGCGCGTCAAATTTGCTATAGCCAACAAACATCGCTCCTGCCGCGGTAGACCTTCCAGACCGTTCTATCTGCGCAAAATATCGCAAGGGGACTCCTGCCCTACACTAGTTGATGTTACCAGTATGAGCTACTTGTTGTGAAGAGTCGCGTCTTTTTATAACGCACTAAAGTTTCACGCAGATAAGAGCGTTGCTCACAACTGTGCCACCCAAGATATTAACAACGAAATTAAGTAGAAGCCTATGTAAATCCAACAACTGAAGCAGTTTCATCATTTCTACGCCTGTTGGACCGACACGTTGCAAGTCAATATCAAAATAGTGCGAAGTATTGTCGCGAGGACAGCAACCGGACCATCTACATGTCAGCGAGACCTAGAATATCGACAGAAAATATGGGCCCCGCTACAAACCGCAGGGCGGTGAACAAACAACACACGATTGTGCACTGCAAATTTGTGGAACTTTCTGACTTTAGCACCGCTTTACACTGTTTAAATCAATGATCTGCACGCACTTTCAAACAAGCGTACAGGCTTGACGCTAATACCACAGAATGGCATGCCATTAGGTAGAACCGTACAGAAACGAATAGCTAAAAGAGGTACAGGATTCAGAAGAAACCGTTACCTGAGGAGGTTATCAACAATCGAACAGTTCTCGAGGTGTTATAGAAACGTGAGACGTCTAGTCTCTAACACTCTAGATAAAATATCACTAGATCTCCCGCCACACAGGGATGAAAGCCCAAGGGGTCACTCACTGATGTCAAAAAGTCGGATGAATGGGTAAAACGTTTATTCATGCACAGACCGTTGACTCCTGAATTTAGTGACAGAGTTAAAGTTCATACCGATTACCCTTAAAATCTATTATCGTATGTGCTTACTTTTGTCAGCATGGTGCTCCAGCAGACTGAATTACCAATTCTACATGAATTGCTTTCTTGGCATTTCCTTCACTTAGTCCTAACATTTAATCTTCCACCAACACAGAAAGCATAAATGAAGATCTTCATTTCTCACGTATAAACTGGGCCGTCTCATATGAGAAGTTTGGAGTTAAATTGTATGAAAGACCAAAGCGGCTACGAACTTGATTCACAATATATCCGCATGGCAGATCTAATAACCTTCGTCCAAATCACAACACAAACGAAGGATTTAGACGTCTAAGTGTCTAAATAAGAATAGACAGTTGCGAAAACTCTGGACTTCGGCTGGATTCGAATCAGCGACAGAAACATCCCCAAACACCGCAAATGTTCTACCAACCGAGTTACGAAGCCACCCCAGAAGCTCAGATCTTATGGCTCTGAGGTAGCTCAACTGGTAAAGCATTTGCCGCGTTTGGGATGTTGTATCTGTCGCTGATTTCAAACCAGTCGAAGTCCAGATTTTTCGCAAACGGACCTCTTCTAACTTATAAACTCTGTCAAATTACTTATTACTAAATAAGAATGATTGGACCACAGTTAAGTAGGTCTGTTCAAGTTAACCGTTCACATCAAATAAGACTGACTTCCAGTTTTTGTACAAAGGGATCATGCATATACACACGTCCGGCCACCGTACTGAATTAGGTCTACATGAACTAGGCACTGGTTTATGGACGGGAAGCAAATTCACATTCTCATGGAATTCAAACACATTTAGATGTGTCGCAACGATTACGGTTCACAAAATTTCACCTAGATGAAGTCAAACATAAGACACGTCAATGGTTTCAAGGATCTAGTGCGGCCAATACGATCAGTGAGATGTCGGAGCATAACCGATGATGCAAAAATCGCAGACTCTCAAAGTAAGTTTTCAATGTCTACTATGGACACCATCAGACTAGTTGGGGATGCCAGAGTGACCAGGATGGATGAGCAGTACGCGAGAGTGTTGGCAAAAAGAAACTAACAAGTGTATGCGAAGCTAATGCATGTCGTATACGAATGGGGGACGGAAAAGGGTAACTGAGATCAATACAGAAAGCTTGAAAACCAATAAGCAAAATGGCTCCACTTACTACCTCGCCAAAATCAAAGTGAAAAACGATAGAAGAGGTAAGTCAGGAAGACTTCTAACAGAGAGATTCCTTCAAACTGACATTCTGAAGAAGTGTTAGAAGAGCCACCATTTGAAGAAAAACCACTATGGCTACGTATGTCATTAATGTAAGTCAGATCACTCTGAGCTGAAACACAAATAGGGAACCAGAACAAAGCCTTGATGCACAGAAAAACTTAGAGGATGTGTGTGTGTGTACAAAAAAAGGAGACCGAAGTAACCCGAAGGCGCCA
>JTDE01000716.1:22158-49144 GCA_014338405.1 Paragonimus skrjabini miyazakii
AGGCGCCAACGAGAGTGGACAAAGGCACAAAGAGCAGCTGCATAAACAGAAGCAAACGTGGCAAGCTTGCGCGAGGCAGGCGGTAAGGGAGCAAATAAACGGAAAGAACATATGCAAACTGTTACATAGGGGCCAGTGTTAAGGGAAGGACTGAAGGAAGAAACGGACCGAAAGGGAAGACACCTTCGCATAGTGGGGAATAGCAGGACGGTGATCGAACACCACTGGGAGCAGCTGGAACTCGACTGAAAACTTAGTTGAATAGGTACAATTTGAGGCGCAAAACGCAAAAAGTAACACCGAGTTTGAAAGGACAAAGCACAACATTGAGCGCTGGAAGGTTAAGAAACGAAAACCGGAGCAGGTACAAGATTCGGCAGTAAAGCTCAGCTCAAAGACGTTGATAAGCCTGGCAACCAACAGAATGACTGCACGGTAAAAAAAAAAAAACAGAGAATCAAACGCGCATGAAAGTAAAATGACTGATTGTCAGCTTGTTATTCATGAGTCACCAACAACGACCAACGGATAAGGTCTACCCAATCATGAGCAAAATATTCACCTTCAAGTTAAAGCCTATAAACCTGATTAAACGTCTTTAAGAATAGCGTGGTTGCATACCAACAGCCTGACCCGGAGGAAAATAGGGGGACGGATGCATTGCGTTAGCCGAATTTAATAACCTTTTGCCCTCCGAACGACCCGGATGAACAAACGGTTGGATTAAATAGTGTTTTTCCTGGTCGTTTTTGAAAATCGGATGGCTGCGGTAGTGTTCGATCAGTTCTTCGACACTGGAGAAAACTTTCTGACCTATGTGATATTGGCCACGTTCCACGTGGACTTTAAAATTTCGGGTTTTGCTACCGGCGTTGATTGTAATGGTCCAATCACCAGGCTGCCAACAGAACACAGAAGCATAAACGATATTTAGAATGACCTACAAACTTATAAAACAAGTGCAAGTAAGACTGAGGTCAAACAATATCCAGAAGACAAAATTGTAGTGATACAAGGGATTTAGCTGCATAAAAACCAGTCAGCATACAGTTTGTCGATCAGTTTGCGAGCATAAAAAAATTCAAGGTGGGTTGAGGCTAATTTTACCAACTACAAATACTCACTGAAAAGGAATAACGGTTAAGTTCAAGTTACTCGGAAGTGGACAAGACTGCAAAATTGCCGGATTATCATGATGCCAGCTGCATGACGCACACTCCACAAATACCAGTTAAGCCTACAAGTGGGACATCCGCCTGCACGACGAAAGTGATAAACACAGATTCCGAGAAAATGATAGGAGGAGCCTAAAGCTGCCGAGTGCATTCACAGGTAGGGTATCAAGAACCACACTACCTTCCACGAATGTTAATCGCGGACAATCAGAGTAAGCGGAAAACAGAAGATTCATGGTTAACAAACGCAGAAATTGGAAATGGCGCTGTCTTGAAAGGTCACATGGGCCACACATTGGGAATATTCACACTAAAAATTCTTTCTGGATCAAATGGTACATACAACAATCCAATGAGTACTGGGAGTTCTGAATGCAATAACTTATTCTCTCGGTTTCTGAATCAGCCTGTTTAACCAAAGAAAATGATGATGCTCGATGCATGTGCGGCACAAACAAACCACAAGAAAAACACGATAATTGTGCGATCAGTGGAATGTTTGAAACATAAGAAACGTGGACTCACATGTGATTCACTATCTCGTATGATAAATTCTCCGGGTTTGGAAAACTGATTCAACATAGATTCGCACTCTGCGCGAGAGATGGCACCCCAACACCATGGTTGATCAATATGAGGTCCAGCGGTAGCGGAACGCAGTGCAAAGGTGAGTCGTGGATCATGACCACCATCGCTACGTTGGATTTCCCCACGGGTGACATTTGCAGACGGCGGTGCATGTGAGACGGCTCCAAACCACTCTCTGTCATTAGACTGAGCCATTGGTTGGCGCTGGTTCGGAGGAACCGCAGTAGTGGTAGAGGAGCAGGGAGACACCGTTGAGTGCACGGAAGCAGTGTCGGGAAGCAAGCGTACATGATTGCGGGGCACAAGTCCAATCTCTCCACGCGCATTACGGCAACGCCACCATTCAGGGTCATCTGCAGGTTTATCGATAACTTCCAAAATCTCATTAGCTTCAAAAGACATTTCTTCGATTTGATTTCGAGCAAACGGATACAATGAGATTACCGTTTCACGCGGTCTAGAAGAAGGACGGAATTCGGTTGAGGTAGGCTGTGTGGTTGGTCTGTTTTGCAACGCAGAGCGCTCCACCGGGTATTTCTGGGAGTATATTTCCATCGGATGCGGTGTCCGCATAGCCATGGTGGTAGTGGCTGCAGAGGTTGTGTGAGAGGGATGCATATCGGTGCCAGTCCGGTTCATAGAACTGGAATTCAAACTGTTCGGTTGGGATGTGCTGCCCGAACTGCACAAAAACATAAGTCCGTGTAAAACATTAGGCCAGCACTGAGAAATCCACCAACAGGGTAGTATAAACAATGCGATCAAGCAAGGGGATGACAACTAATGATCACAACACAAGTCAAATAGATAGGAATGCATATAAGCAATGTGAGTCAGATGTGAAGCTAACAAGATTGCACTGGATGATAAGAAATCACTTCCTATCAGTCACCTGCAGAATATCAATGAACAACAGAATTGTGGGTCCGAGTACTGATTAATGCGACTACTCTTGTTTATGTTTAGGCAGCTTGAAAGCAACTAACCTATATGTGGTCAAGTGTACATCACAGTAATAAATACTTTGAGTTACAAACAAACAACCTTTATATTCTACCAAATTTTGTGAAATACACAAAAATGCCCAGTGATAGAACACACAAAGCTAAATACAGCACTCCAACCAGAAATAAACTTCTAAAGAAAAAATCTACTTTTCAAGAAGCATTTTCATAAGATATTGCGACAGATATCTTCACTACAGCAGTCATGTTAGATCAAGATCAAAATGTTTACGCATTGACCTCGGGCTCATTTACCAAAATATATGACGATTTCAATTAGCAATCTTCACTTATAGCTTCGACAAGATGAAATCTGAACTACACTTGGCTTAGTGGCCTAATGGAGGGTCTATCTGGCAGTAATTATGATCTATGAACCGCGCCAAATCAGCGCCCATTCAGTGTTGGGACGAGTGAACGATACTTTCTACGTATACACGTATGCAAATATGAATGTGCACATGAGATCGGAGAATTCACTTTGGAATCTGAACCTGAGTTCACCTAGAACAGTAATAACAAGGCTTCTCTTCCAGAAACAAGGAGATAAACCATGTTTTAATCATCTTTGAGACCTTTTGAAAACGACAAATAACAAATATTTTTTCTCAAATTTTGTAATGAGCTAAGGTGACATGATGATTAGAATGCTCTGCTAGTAAAGAGTCCTTAGGTTATAACCAATCTCATCTGGTACCAGCTTCGGCTTGAGCACCTTGACAGTATCTCAGGTCGCGTGTACTCATACGGTCGTACAATAGCAAACACTGAAAAGTGTAGGCCCCAAAGATGTTTCTCTCTTTCTTTTAATTCAGAAAGCATGTAGATACTATTGTTTACCCTAATGTGTGATCAATAACTGTATGACTTATTGGACAATTGTCACAACGACCCGCAAACTAAGGCCAATCAATGAAACACTTCCCCTACAAATGCCACCGATAGTCTTGATGAAACCCCCACATCAAACATCAGCACATAACCAGATCAACAGTTCAGACAAACTCACTGTGTTGCACTTACGTCTATCAAATTTCGTGGTCAGAAACGCTCTTACCCCCAAGAAGAAACACCTCCACTGAAGGTATATATTTACTCTCTGCGGCAGGTGCTTTTTTGTTGGGGGGCGGGAGTACGGTAATATTCAAAAGAACGATATAGGCAAGTGCGAAGAGATTTAGGTCGACAGAGTTTTATTCGTCCTGAATGACGGATAAAGTAAAAGGTCTAAAGCAACACAATACAGGCTAAAACAAATGACATATTTGCGTAGCAATAAATGTACATCAGCAGGGACCTCCCTATTAATCATACCAATAGAATGCAACTCGGTTTCACAATTGTCACTGGTCATTATCCATGAGCATCCTGAGTTGGAACGGATACAATACAAATGATAGTCTCAGAAAACCAGATGTAAAGTGTAATACTGATTTGCAATGCTCGTGACTGTGTTATCCGTGGGATACCAGATAGAGAACAAGGTCAGAAAAACACATACCTAACAAACAAAGTGAGTTAATTATGCAGGAATGAGTGACAAAGAACATCAAGGTACCAACCGACTGACTCGTACGGAACCTAGTTTTCATACATGATGTTGTTTGTGATCAGGTACAGGTTAAAATCAGCGTTAACACTGGAAAATAACATACTATAGAAAGTAAACACAGTTCGGGCTGTGGTGAACACAATGAAGAAATGGAAAGGCATCAAGATTTAGGAACAGAATTACGATGCGAATGAAACGTATTCATCAACATCAGTTTTATTGATAGCAGTTATAGTGATCGAGACGGAACTACACTTAGCCGCTACATTTGGTCTAAAACCGAAGTTCTTTAAACAATAAACAAGTGGAGTAGAAAGCCAGAACCAAAAAAACTCGAGCAAAATTCTACTCAATAACCAAGAACGTGCACCAACACAACAGGCCGGAATTGCAAATATGCTATTAATGAGTACGCTGTGATCTTTCTTTCACTGCCATTAAATTATACAGAACTGACACAGCCACTCAAAGTAGAGGATATAAAAAGCAGTGATGTCCTCAATAAGAAAGGTCGATTGCGCAGAATCATGTACATCGGACTGTATCAGCTTATAAGCGACCGAAGGGCTTCAAGCTGAGAACTGACCAGGCTCCCTCACTGCATGGTTTACCAAGCTGTGCACCTTTAAAAGTGCGTCCAATCCACCAGCCCAAGGTATGAGATGACCAAGCGATGACGTGACAAAGAAAAATGGAAGCATCATTGAGCAGTTAGAGACGGTGAGTCATATTCAAATCTCGGGTTGAGATACCCGTGACCCACCTGGCTTTTGATTGGAAACTCAAAGGAATATGGCAGCCAGTCAGGTTCATCAGCGTGAATTTTGTTGTTGTTTGGTTACACTAGTCGTGAAACACAGAGATGGCATGAAAAACTATCTTACAAATGTCGTCTTATTCTTGTTTGCAAAAGGTGAGTTATCTTGGTTTTGATCGTTTGAATTCAGACATAGGAGTCTAGAAGATTAAGACCCAGCTCAACCTCTCCTCCTTTTAAACTACAGTTGTTTGTTATCATGGTGGTGTGGCAGATAAGCATCAATGATGATTAGGAAAATATCAACTAGGACCAACTGTCACAACAGTAGTACAGATGATGACATGCAGATCAGATATCGAAATGCAAGTAATCATGAGACAATAAATCGGAACGATAAACAAGCAAATACTAACGGTTAAGAATAAGAGGCTTGTTGTTGTCACTTCCAACCTCCCTGCTGATCAGACAATGCATTCAAAGTGACAGTCGTAATAGGGGAACTCAAGTAGCCTGACTTCAATCTGCTTGGTAAGCCACAGTCGTGGTAATAGCGAACTGAGTTACCAGGACAACTGCCGTATCCCTTGCCGACAAAATCGAACAAGCTTAGCACCATTAATTCGAGAGTGTAACTGCACGTTAAGATGCGACGATTCTGTGATGCTTAATGGTGATGACCGTTACGAGGGGGGGACAGAGTTTGGCTCCCGAAAATCTGTTTTGCTGGTAAGTTCTAACCGGCGAGAAACTCTAATCCACGGCTCCAACGCCAGTTGGACCGGAATAAAAGCCTGTCTGTGGGTAATCGCGGTGATTACATGAATAGTACACAATTTGTACCTAGAAGTAAGCCATGTTCACTCTTACCAGTTGCGTGTTTTAATAATGTATGACTTCGCAGACCATGGTGATCTAGATGTCTAGAAGACATAATAGAGTACAAGCCAAGAAACAGTTTTATAGAAACATAACTTGGAGGAATGAAATCGAACGCCCGGAAACAAAAAGACAGGTTCTTTTGTTACAGACAGTTCCTTAATCAAACTGAAGTCCAGACGATTCAAAAGTTTTATAAAAGTTGTCCGAGAAAAAACTAACGCTTAATGTAACAGAGTCAAAACTGAGTACATTAGCGCATGTTAATCATAGCTGTTTTATCAACGTCTTCTTGAAAACAGGTAATCCATTTTTGTCGGTCAGCAGGCCTAATGAGTGGATCGCACAAAAAAAACACCTTAGAAGTAATGTGTGAAACAAATGTCTACCGATTGCAGTTCAAAAATGCCCACAATAACATCACGACCACAAAACATACAACTAGGTTTGAACGCAATCAGATAGTACAGCCGAGGGAAAGCGACAGAAATTCCAACTCCATCGTTCAGATTCTTCAACTTACAGCACAGAACATAAGCGAGGACTGTGGGTGGAACAAAGAAGCCAGGCGATGATCTGAAGAGTTTGCTTACAGAGAGACTAATAGTGTGGTAGTGGAAAATTTACTGAGACCAACAACAGTGGATGTCATTTCGTGAATGAATGAGCTGCAAAGGACCAACCTTACTAGTGTTCTGTGAATGGTGGGTTGATATTAGTTTCCATTTTACCGATCACAACCATCTTACTATTCCTTCTTGGAGACAAAACTATTCACTGGAAGATTTCTGAGTCGTACTAAATAAAGTAAAAAAAATAGGTTTTAACGACTAAATAGTACAACCACACGATGCCTTGATCATATACTGCTGCAAACAGTCACTCATGAATCAATCTGAAATTAACATTTTTCCATTTCTACCTGTTTTGCACAGGTCACATAATAACCCCGTTTAGTCAAGCCGCTTTCCAACCGAATCCGAGGTCTGCACAGCAGATACGGTTCCGAAAGAAGAAACTCTGATGGCAAACGAGCGCCATGGGAAACTTATCGGCAACCAAAGTGGACACAAATACAAAAGGAATTTATATTCAACTGTCAAACAGGAGACCCTAGTATGGCAACCATTTAAAGACAATTCGGTTAGGAACAAAAGCGACAAAACAAATTTAGCAGTGAAACGCAAGTGTCTGAATGCAGATCTACGGCTGATACAGTCTACCAGTGGAATAAACCTTCGCACCTGAATGCAGTATTACCCGAACTAGGTGAGCAACAAGGTATTCATTAAATCACATAAGTAGTTTTCGCCACAAAGTATGGACAGTGACAGCAGATGAAATGTACGCATTGCACAAAAGGTACTCTGTCCGCATTGGTGAATAACAACGACACTAAGAAAATAATTTGGCCAGTGTTTATTTATCTGATCGAATCACGACCGAGGTGGAATCCAACAGGTGTTAAACTCAGGTACTCTAAATTCAAATGCGTGTTAGAAAGGATTAATTTGAACCCACCTTTGAAATCTACGTAATTCTCCTTGAACGAATTGTGGCATTGATAAGTGACAGTAATAGTGATATATTGTACTATTCTTAACGTTCAAAGTTGTGAGTTCTATGGACCTTCTGACTAGATTATCAGGCGCCGGCAACCTGAGCGTAAGTTGATCATCGGGACTAACAACGACCGTTGCACTACGTCAAAAGTGTCCGCAACCGATGGTATCATCAAGACTGGAGTGTATCTTACTTCAAGTTCATGCAGAATATGATGATTTTGCTGGCCTACCTAAAAGACTATTCGTCTCCCTAAGCAAGTATTCTTTCAACAAACAGCGCACCTCACAGTCACACCGAAACGGATTGGTATCTTGTGAGATTCAGGTAGTCTGAATACCTTCACTGTTAAGCGGGCTAAATGTACAGACCAGAAGCAAATTCCATAGAAATAGTTAGCATATTCAGAAAGCTCCGCCTGTTTAATGAGTCTTCATAATGTGGCGAGGTGTTATCTTACCTCAATGATTCGGATTCTATTAGGACCGGCCGAACACAAGTGATTGCACTTCGAACATAATTTCCTTCATTTGAAATCAATAACAGGGTTAACGGTGTACAACAAATTAGCACCAATAACAGTTCGACTGACTTTTCAGATAAGCACATAATTGTTTCAAAAAGCAATCACCGATATGCATGGTATAGAGTTCATCGAATAATCGATTTGTGATACCTAGCAACTGTTATAGCAATCCGGCGAAAACAACGGAAACAAGAAATAATTCATTACAACTAAAGTGGAGGAAATGTAAAGTATTTCCAGGCAAAATATAACCGACCAGTGATAGCATGGATGATTAGCACATCCCACGACAGAACTGTAAGATCATTAGATATTCTACAAACAGCTTTGCTACAATAAGTCTCACAGTGCTCATTTTTCGTTTTAAATCAACTCAAAACAATGGTGAAAATTCACTAAACAACTTTTTATTCGTGGTGAAATAAGTATTTCAAAAAAAAGTCACAAAACTGACAGCAACAAAACTGTAAGATGATTCTGGCATGTCACCTGTTGTTTCAAATTAGCAAGGTACTTTTTAAAAAAAAATTTCATTCAGCACATTCCACGCATGCGGATAAAGGCGGGCTGGTCTCAGATTATGTCATTTTCGTCTTAGGGTATCACTCAACTGCATCGTGGAGTCGTATGTCTTAGCAATGGGTACATATATAGTGTAAGTGTGCCTCTGACGCACAAGTTTAAATCAGAACAATAGGCTAGTCAGTACAGAAAATATATTTTACTAGGAAGTAGCAACATTTTCAGGAAGTGGGACACATTAATCAAGGCATGGCTTTGTTGAAGAATCACGTCCAGTTGATAAATAGGGCGTGACGTGCGTTAAAAAATCTGCCCACGTTGACAAAATATGGATTTGCGTCGCCAACGCTCAGAATACGCCCCCAAACTATCACTGATCATCATCTACTCATCTGCTCAAGGACATCTCATCGTTTCCAATATCATGACAACACCAAGCCATTCAGGGCGAACTTTCATGGGTTACTTAAGCCTACAACTTTTCATTAAGCTGTCTGCGAGATGCAATTTATACGATGCCGGATGTGCACAAGTATGATGAAAATCAACCTCCCTAGCCCTCGACAAGTCAGCCAGGGCCATTCCAATGTGCTTTTTTTGGTGATCTCCCACGGGCTCAGAAACATTTGCACAAGTCAGAAAAACGTCCCTTTTGATCCCGTCGTACACTCAATTTAATGGCGTGGCGGAACGACTGACTGCATCCGCTCGAAACTAAACTGACTACCCATTCACCCCACAAATATCGATCCATCCAGGTGCCAACTGCAACCAGGCACGTGTTCACGTAGCGCAGTGACTTCTCCAGCGCATATGTGACTAATGCATCGTGCGTGTACGTGTTAAAATGATGGAGAAATGCACACTTGTAAGTTGATTTGATTGTCATATTGCGGCCTCCTCCATTAATTACAAAGAGTTAACGTGTGTTAAAAATATGACGGATAATCATTTCGGTTAGTCTGACATGAAAGATCAATACTAAGTCAAAAACAGCGCGTCTGTCTGTAATAGTACAGGCGGTTTCTTCCGTAATAAACTAAATCTTGGGATTTATTGATCTGTTGATACACTCAGCACTATTTGCAATCGTATCACCGACCATTTACTATATGTCATTGATTGCACTGTTATTAATGTCCCATATAGCCATTGGGGAAATACACTGATTTCATTAGGTTGCGTTCTGCTGTTGATACAAACGGTAATCTGGATCACCGGTAAATTGACAACTAAAACGAATTATTGGTAACTTCCACATAGTTCAATCTGTATATGAACGGAATTTTACTGTTTCAGTGCGAACCATACCAATATGCATTCGTAAACAGCTCTACACAGTGTAAGCTTTGTAATGCTCCTTAGCATCCATGAGGACTATCCGACAATGTCCTTCTCAAAAAGGAAAACGCAGGATATTCTCGTATGTGCTGATAAGACAAAATCGAGCAATATCGTACCCTGGAGTTCTAGATTTAAAGTTCTCTCGGCTTCAAACCATTTTGCAATTCGTTCGTCTATCATCAGCAATTTTGGATCGTACTCCCATTAAGTTGCAGATTGTGATATTAGACTAAATAACTAAATAGTAAACAAAATAGCAACTTTAACGTGCTATAAAGTAAACGCGAAGGGCAATATCATTCGGATCAATGAAGTATTAAACGGCGTCTCTCATTCTGTCCATTCTAGTTAAATCATATGCTGATTTCCTCTCGCTGCATCAATCATAAGACAAATTGGAAATCACTCACAAGTGATCAACAGCTGTCAAATTCCCAAAATCCCCTATTATCCACCAGCATCAAACATTCTTAGGTACTTTACTAGATAACTCGAACCAGGTTGTTCACAAAAAATGTGCACAAAATTGCTCCAAGAAAGCAATCTCTAACCATCATATCAATTCTCTAGTAGACGAATTATTTTGACCGCGTTCTAGTTTGGTCGCATTCTATAATGTTGTACAAGATTAAGAGTCTGATGCTGAGAAGCGATCATCACATCGGGAATGCAAGTTGATTGGAACAACACAACATAGATTCCCCCAAAGAAGTGTGGATTCTGAATGTGATTTGCGCACCGTTCGCTAGACACACACACTCATCGATCGATAAAGGCCGAGTAAGTTTGCCACAGCTGGTACCGTTTACCTGTTACGGTCAAGCAATCGCCCAGACATCAAGAGGTTAAGCCTTCTGACTGACTGCACCGGCGAGCAAACCTAACATAGCGCAACGGTTCCAAACGCGTACAGGCCACCACAGTGTTGACGGTGTGTGCCGTAGAGTCCGGCTGACACAATGAGCACGCGAATGAACTAATGAGGTCAACTGATCAACAACGAATTTACCGCACCCGTGAATGGTTTCTGGGGTCACAAAAATGGGTGATCTTGTGCTCATCTTGAAAATACACCGAAACGAATTCCGTAAGTAGGTGGTCCAGCTCTAAGCACACGCGCCCGAAGTTAACAAACAAGTAAACAATACCAAACACTAAGCGGAATTGAATTCGAAATTCAAACTTTCAAGATGCGTGTGTGTAACCCTAAATTTTCAGTCTTTACCGATACGCAACACACTAGGCAACATGTGAGCCAGATGCTGCTAAGCCACTCAAACCCACGCAGAAACAATCGTGGTGATCGTAGAATGAAATCGTTAATATGATTGAAAATCGATGCCGTTATCACAGACCGACCGTGAGCTCGACTACAACAAAGTACTTCAATGAATCACAGATGGATGACTAGAGATTGACGTCGACCTAACCTAGATAGACCATATGAATAAACCAGTGCTCAAACTCCTGAAATTAAAAGTAGCGCGCAGTATTGTGCTCAACGACTGTTATCTGAGGCGCTTAGTATTTATCACTTCGTGGGAGGGAAAACAGCACATTAGTTACATACATAGTTCCGTCTCAGAAGAGTTCCACACTAGTAGTTCACAAGTTAGTCAGTCACTCGGTCTGCACAATCTGACTTTATCGACATCAAAAGATTTGGGTGTGTGGAGAAAATGTACTTAAATTGGACTGGAGTTCGACTGATCGCAAACTGGTTAGAAGAGTGAATTCTCCTTAAATATACAGTTCTGACTATTCTAAGCTTATGGACACAGTCTGAGCTGTACACAATAGGTAAAATCGCACACTCCTGGGAAATCCGTGACGAAAGCAACAAAATACTTCCAACGTTTGATCATTCAAAACCTGATAGCCTGTTTAACCGAACGGAATTGTTGGCGTCATTGAGTAAATACTCTTTAAGATCAGCTGGACGATACTCTTTGAGTAGCTTATACAACTGTATGTTGTAAGATCAAGGTAACCAGGTTACCAAAACTGAACTGATACAGATATATGGAAATGACGAAATAGGACAAATCAGTATAATCACAACGCTGGTCAATGGCCGCATTCTATTGTTAGTTTACTTTGTGTGTCACACGGCTAAACATTTCCCTGATTTAGGTCTTGCGTCCCCATTCACATCAAACTTGACATTTGCTGATGCAAGCGGTGAGTCCCATTGACCACCAACGAACTTATGGACAGCTATTTTGACTCAGCTGAGTCTCACCAGCCTCATGCATTACGTCTGAGAATGGTTGTCAGCCTAGGAGTGATGGGAGAGGAAAGTTACCACTACCTTCTTGCAAGTGAAGTGAATGCGAGTGGCCTATCGGGCAATTGTCTAGAACACTATTCTGACGCTCGCAAATAGGCAGTGAGCCCAGGTGACCGGAGTGTGTGAGGCTGATGAGACCTAACTGGCAGCCCACTGCTCCGTTGCTGTGCTCTGGGAACAAATGTTTGCAAAACTCCTTCTCAATCCATTCAGGAATTGCGGTGGATTCTTGCTGGTAAGTAGGCCAACCACAAATGGTTGACCGATTTCAATAGCATGAATTAGTTCCTTAGACATATGATTGGTGTGAACGCGGCCGTTGGCCCCAGGTGTGAGTATGAGGAACGATATTGCTCACCAGATCCTTAGTTCAGTAACGGGTCAGTACACAAACCAAAAAAATCGGACCGCGGAATGTGCGAACATAGAAACCACGATTATTCGCACATTGCCCAAACAGATTAGGTGCTAACGCAGCACAGTGGCATGATGAAAATGCATATCTACCAAACAGTGTGACATCAAACACAGCCAACCAAAACAGAATTAATCAAGTTGGAAAACGAACGTAATGCGTTTTTCGGAATCAAACAGGCAACAAAAGTGAAAAAGAAGATTGGAAGCAATATCGGTGACAACCTTGTGGACACATGCAAGAAAACATCAACTATGTCAGAAGTACGAACAAACTCAGAACTAGGTAGCGCATCCGTTGAAACGAAAATGCGAAATCACGCTTGTTGGAACATACATGGACAAAGCTCACACGCGTGCTCGCTCGAGACAGTATGCGCACACGGATACGCGGCCAGCTACAGGCAGAAACTGATGATCCGATCAGTGCAATATACTAATGCCCAAAGGACGACAAGTAGATGGTGACGGGCAGCGACATTGATAACGAAATTGATACAAAAAAGTGAGCGTTTTCACTAGCAACTGTAGTAGGTACGCAGACGATGAACGAAACAAGACGACAGGCAACACTGAAAACAGACATCCTTATTATAATTTTTGTCGATAGACGAGCAGTCCAATCTAACGGAACACCTGAGGAATCGAATCGTTTCATGTCAACCAAAGATACAAATCCCATTCGACAGGTGATCTGTTTTAAAACCAGTGTTCCTACATACCGACTAGACGATCAAAGATCAGGATGACCTGAGAATTAACGTACACCCGTGTACGATTAGACATGAGGGCATCACTACATAACCCATTTTTTGTACACATTTGGAGATGGTGTGATGGATATCAGTTCAACAAGTGTTCATCGGGCAATGTACGGGTGAAAGCATTTGACCATTAGTCATCTAATGGGTAACAGTCGGGAGAAAGAAAACCGATAGGCTATGAACAGGACCGTATCATTCTAAACAGACAGGTAAACTCAGGCCCAAACGACCGCACTAAGCATCCGGCTCAAAAAACAGCTTAGCCTAAACAAGAGTAGTATAGGGGGTCAGAACAACTATGTTATGTGAATGGAGATCTATGAAGAAATTTTTTTTTAATGCACATAATATGCGTTAAAATTAGTCCATGAATTGAAGACCGTACAATCTACAGTAAGTCATACGAGCACCGTGATGATGCGGCCAAAGTTCACTAACAGAACTACAGCACCACAGTGTGACTGTTTTTGTCCTTGTTTTCCCTCAACGAAGGTGAATAGTATAGGCAACCAAAAGAGCTGTTACCATTGCACAGAGGGTCATTGCTAAACACGAGGAGACTGGCTGGACTCCAACACCCCGTCGGGAAAATCCTCAAATGAACAAGGAACCCCAAGTATGACTACGACGACATGTGTTCATCACAGGCTAGAACAATTTCATCTAACTACAGATTGATGTGTGCATCGGAAAAAATAGATGTAATCGCAAATTCCCAGCCTCGTGGCCATTGGCAAGACAAAATGGTTGAGATGGACTAGGGCGATCCAAATAATGAGGGGATGGGAGTAAAGCTCAAACAACAATGATAAACGTGTCAATGAGTAAATGATGCTTGGTTTGGCCCGGAAAGATCAACATTCACTCGACAAACACAATCTACCTGATGGCCAATTTACTCTCGTAACCCTTGTGAGAGTGAGAACTTGAAATGATGCTGAAGTCTCTTCAAGCTCGTCATTAAACCGGTGTCGCCTTTGTCGGGATTCATCAGGTTGAATTGACCGAACTGATATTCAAATCTGACACTTGATGTTAGGAACCAAAACCACTATTCACTAGACCATCGATACGACAACACCTGAAGTGATGTAAGGTATATAACGATCACTGTGTACAATTGGACGGGTATGGACAAACTCATGGTCCTCAACTGCACTGGTTGTGACTGCAAGGGTTGTAAGTTGAAATGATTACTTAAAGTGTACGGTCGATTTAGTCACTGTTTGTTCCACTCATTGGGCAGAAGAGATAGTCCGGATTAAATTGTTGACGGCGGACTTTAGTCCAGCGGATAGAACCTTCGGTTTTTAGCACAAAAGTTACCGGTTTGAATCTTAGTCCGGTCACCTCCAATACCTAATGAGTGGTTCGAGTAGAAACAAAAACGGTTCTACAGTTGAGTGTGGGTAACAAAAGACAACGATTCGAGATTTGATTAAGGACCACATAAACCACCGCAATGCACACTAACCGTGTGTCCTGGTTACCAGCTAGAGTCCTTATTAGAATGACCGGATTTTGAAAGTGAACTAGTTGTCTTATTTTATTCGTGCCCCTTATCCTGACGATCTCAATGGTCACTGAAACAACCGAAGGTGGCTCGATCTACAGCTTTAGGTTGATCATGGACCTAATTTATTGAACGAAAAACTGACCTAAAGTAAGTGGATGGTTCCAGCATCCGGGGTGATTAAACAAACGCGAGTGAGTGCTTTACATGGTGGATTAGTGAACTATATGGACAATCGTTTCTAGTCTGGCTAAAATATCCGAAGAGTGGTTCACTCAGCGTAAAACAAACTGGTGCGAATTGTAGTCGGCTGAAAGCAAACAGAGATGATAAGGGGAGAGATAAGTGCGCTGGGCCATGATTGCGCATCAACTGATAATCCCCAGGGTACGTACAATCAAAATTACTGCCAACACAGGTGAATGCGTAAGGAGTTAATCCGGTTTATACAACAGATAACGTATAACAACCAGAAGAGGTGAATAAGGAAACCACGCTTGATGCACTACACAGAGAGGATAGTATTAAGCAGTTGACACACGAGATCGAACCAGAGGCTATATAACTGAATCGTCAGCTTTGTAAATGGTGTACCTGTAGATGAACGCAAGATGAACTTGGGCATATGCACTACACGATTGTCAAGGTTGTCCAAAAAAGTGCCTTGAAAATCGATAAGTACATAAACAATCCAAGCAAACATACACGCACACGACCACACAAATCTCGCTGTTGGCAAAGCGATCCGAATCCAGTACGATAGGAAGGATACACCCACGTATGTGCGTGAACAGCTGAGGCAGCTTGGTGTCAGCCATCATCGTCAACGCAGGGAGTTGACGGACAAACGAAATATGAACCAAGTTAGGCTATGTTTGAGGTGTATGTGCGTGTGTGATCGACATAAGAAATTAGCACAACACAGTACCCATAAACAAACAACCATATTTATATTCAAAAGATAAGTATACTGGTACCGTCTGATCTAAAGTAGGGTAATCGAGAAAGGTCGGATACATCACGCCCTCAAGTAATGCAAACCTGATATCAAAAACGAAGTCAAACAGACAGCAAATACTCACAGAATGCCACAACAGAAACAAAATCAGTGTGTCAAAGAAAAACTCAAAGGGTTAATTGCAAACGTTTAAAAAAGACATAGAAAACAGAAACAAAACTTAAAATGAAGAAGACAGTAGAGTGAAGTTATCGTTCTGTGATGTGCGCATATGAAGATAACAGTGCAAATACGGATTACAGGGCTTGTGGTAAATATAGACTCTAGGCAAGCGCAATGTACAGACAGGTGTACAAAAACGATCGTGTAGATAACCACAAAAACAGTTGAATCAGATAAGGTGATTGCAAGTTCATTTAACACCGGGGACGAGAGTGTCCGGACAACCGTCTCAAGTATTAAATATAAGGATCCGATTTTCACTTCCCTGAATAACTCTGCGGTGCACAGTACTCCAAAGGGTGGGCTTTAGCGTTCCAACGATCACAATGTGAAGGATCTTCACGAAAATCGGCTGACTGAAACAGGATATGACAGTAAGATAATCTAATCTATGACCTTAGCTGATAACAAGTGGAAAAAGTTGATAGATCAAGCTGGTGTGCACGGAATGCGGTTCGCATCCCCCAGAGTGAAATTCCTGCTCCAACTTTCTTTGTTACAGACTATTCGCATGAGATTGTGAAGAGTTTTCATAGGCGTAAGGACCACATACTCATTAGCTTACAACACTGGTGATGAAATATCTAGGAAAACGGCGTTCGAACGTCGGTGAAAGGAAGGGTACACAAGACACGTGCGCAGTCCATATCGGAGCAGAATCCAGAAAATTGGCTAGCATACGGCGAGTACGGATAGATTTCGTGTTTCTGACCACTGTTACTACCACCAATCAGCCCAGTGGATTCGCGTGCAAACAGCGCGGTTGTTCGCCAAAGCAAAACTCTTTAGATATGAGAAAACTCGCAGATTCATCTAAACCGTATGTAAACACGGCCTTGCTAACCAAGAACAGTAATGGTTGGAGACAAATGTGAGAGTATAAGTGGTAGAGGCTGAATGCTCAGTTGGGATTTTCAAGGTCATCCAAATCCTCGGCTGATATGCGAAGTGCCATAACTCACGGCATATCCTCACTCCAACTATTGTTAACTTGTAACGTTATTACACTAATCTTTTCTTGTCAGGGTTATGGCGAACGATGTGAGTACCGGAGTGGCGACTACGCAGTAGATCCAACGGACATATCTCATTGGGTACGTAAAATGATAATGGATACCACAATATCCCACCTAGCACAGAACAACATGACATCACACAAACAACCGGCGCCATCGATCGTTCGACACTTGGCATGTCGATCTCAATTAAACCTACAGAAAGCCCCTCAAATGTCGTACGCGACAATTCGCAGCTTCTCCGGCTCGCGGAGACAGCAGTAAGTAACAAACGGAAACCACCCCCTCCGCGTCTAACCAGAATTCCATCAGTACTCGATTGTCTTAGAACTGAAGTGCGCTAATATACGTATGTCTGCAATGATTGACTTTATCGCTTTGTTTCACAATACCTACTTAATCTTGTTATAAAAACCCGCACGCTGTAGCACTTACCTGGTAAGAAGCAGCGAACAGTGCTTGAGGGAAAAAATGTGCGAAACTATTTCTGATTTTCATGTCAAAGTGTTCGGTCTCTGTTTATCCCATATTTAATGCAATGGTTATGGCGCAAACCACAGCCTAGCCTCTCGTCCAAGTGTGTCGTATCGTGTACAACTGGGCCTCCGCACATTTCGTCGAAATCACTTATACACGTCGGTTAATACCAGCCCATAGCGAGCATCACGAAGGGTGATATCGTAAAAAGTTTACGAAAGAATCGCAAGACCCAACAGATGGAGAATGCAGCTTGGATTCAGTTAGCTGTCGCATCCAGGAATTCCCGGAGACTAGGCCACTGGCTCCAGAAGGCTCATGACTAGTGAAATGACGTATGAAGTTGACAGTTCACAATTCGATTGAGTCCAATGTGAAACCAATGGTACAGTGGCCAACACAGCTGCCTCACGAATCACGGTCAGAGTTCAAATCCCAGCCATGTTGAAGATATGCATTAATACAAAGTTCCGAAAGAAACGCAAAGCGAAGCTAGTGGTTTTTTTCGAAAGGGTTCAGCTGAAAAGTCTGCGTGGACGCGAGAGCTGTGAGCAACAATGAGTGATGTGCGGTTCCCACCAAGATATAACCTGAAAAGATGCTGTAAATGCTGAGCGGATTAATTCCAATCGTAATTTAACTGGTCTTTTGTTTCGAATACTTCACACTGTGAGCCCAGTTGTAATCCGTGGTCTGTCCCTGTAGACCACCCAACCGAAGCGGAGGCGGGAAAAGAAATCCTAATTCCTGAAAGCCACAAGGCTTCTAATTCAGACGATTTTCCCATGGATCTTTCCAAGGATAGTAGGGATGCGCTTTCCGGAGGATTGTTCATTCCGTTTTCCAAGATTTGGTATACTGAAAAAGTTCCCCCGTTCTGAAAGGAGTTAACGGTTACTCCTGTCCTTAAGGAAGGTCCTTGCGACAGGTAGCCAACTAGTAAGCAATTAATCTCAATTTAATAGCACCAAGATTGATGGTATCCGCAATGCCTCGCACGGCATCCGAAAAGTATGAATAGTAGTGTCGTGAAAGATAAGAGGGAGTCTGTTGTTGATCAGGTCCACACTGTTCGTGCAGTGCTCAAACACCATCACTTCTGCTACCGACCAACAGTAATTATGTTCCTAGACAGTTTCAAGGTTGTCAGCAGAACTGTCCTCCGAAGGTGTTATTTGAGTAAGGGAGTACTTGATAAGCATGTTCCATCCTATAAGTATTATGCAGTAAACCCTAGAGTAGAACTAGGGCTTAGGGTAGGTTATTAGCAACCCTCGTTCTCTTCAATGGAGTGCGGTGGGAACGCTCCATATCAACTTTTCTGTTTACATTTGCAGTCTACGATGGTAAGCGCATAACTCTAAATGGTCTCCACGAAGAAGGTGTGAAACTTCTCCCAGGAAGGAATAGTAGACGTTGACTATGATATCGCTCTACTTGGTAACAATGCACAGACAGCCCAAGACAAGCCAGACAACCAAGCGATTGGGGTGTCATGATATGGCATATGTTTTGTGTCGTCTAAGTAAAAATTGATTGTTCATTACTACTAGTGACCTACAGCTGCATTCAACCTGGGTAGTGGCAGTCTAGATTTGGCCGACAATTTTTGTTTACCTTGGGATGTGTGTCACAGCTGGCATCGGTGTTAGGCAAGAGATAGCCCTACACAGCGTTAAGCCCCGGTACACTTCGGGTGCTGTCGTGGCGTTCGTATCTCGTGATATCGCAAGGTGCACAGCGGAACTGTGGATGTGGTATCGTTCTACGGTTGTGAAACCTGACCGCTCCGCGTCGAGGATGTTCGTAAGCTAGCTACCTTTACCGTCGTTGTCTGGGGAACATTGCAATTATGTGGTGGCAGCGACGAGTGAGCAATAGCGATGTACGGTGACATGTGTTGGAAACGGACAATTTAGTTTCACGTACAGTAATTCCTGTTCATCGGTCAAGATGGTTCGAACACGCCTATTCAGCATCAATTATTATGCGCCTCAAATGCGTTCCCTGGATACGATTGGAGAAAATAGCATGATGGGTGATAGGAATATGAAGAAACTAGCATGTTTGTTCTTCGATGATTCTACTGTTTCTCAACTGGGATCTAATAAGTATTGTGTCGTTAGCAAGGGACACTGAGAATATGACCACAAGCCGTAATAATCAGCACAAAGGTTGTAAGACCTATCACAGTGACTTGATTAAGTTGCCGCCCTCTAGAAATATGCATAAAAATACCAAAAAAACATGCTAAAATCGCGTGCAGTGTGAGAATAACAACATCACACTCTACGGTCTTCTGCTTAGGCTTATTCAATTTTTAACCATTTACGTCTTAAGGCTTCCAGTTAATTAACAATCTGACACACGATACGCACAATCTAAGTAAGGAATAAGCCTGAATATGGTCATCACCAATTGTACGAACGGTGTGTTATTAGGGACCTAAAAGGGGTGAGTGATGTAGACTAGCCACTGGGAAAATCAAAGCAGCAACTGATAACAGCTGTCTCAGGGGACCCAAAACCACCTTCAAGGACAAGAAAATCTACAAGTGTCTGATGATTTAGAGATCACTGAGAAGCGGTTGTAAGTGAATGTAAGCTTAAAAGAGTATATTTAAAGTAATCTATTGAAAATGTGATAATGCTGACGCGACTAATCAAAACGTTCACAGATGGTTACACCTTGTATTCAGCCATATTTCGTATGGAGCAAAACAACCGATAGCTGCGACAACTGCATCAAATTTGACTATGCGGTTACTCGAGCTGTCAGACATTGTACTCCGTGCCGTGACGATAACACCTATAAGCTTGTATAGGTTTTCAACAATCCAGGGTCTTGATTGATTTCATAACTAAACCCAATTAGCTTTAACAAGACACCGGGGTAGCGTGCGTACTCCTAAATAATACTGTTCGTCAAGAACGTACAAGAAGTTTCACAACAAGGATCCAGAAGTCACAGTAATGTACAGACAAAGTGCATATCCATATAACTGCTATATACACGATGTAATAAACAATGGAAACTCCAAGTGTTTACGAAACTTAGAAGACCAAATATCGGTTTGGGTCATCGCATAACAGCTTTAGCCATTTTGATCAAGTCTTAAGTATAAATCTGATGTTAAAAATACCGCAAATTATAGATAAGATTACACGAACGTTTGTAAATCGTGTCTCCCCAAGTCTTAGAATTCAATAACTATTCTGCTGCAAACTGTGATGGCACTCACAGCAGAGACATGATGAACTCACAATTCCAACGAGAAATTTCAAAACGCTTTACTCTTCTAACCCTGCACTAATCACCTCATTTTGTCTCACGTGCGTTAGCTAAGAGCTTCACAACACACAGAAGTATGCAAACGTGCACGTACGAACGTGACAACACGTGATCCAACCTTCAACCGGTAGGATTAATGAGTAGAAAGTAGAATTAGCTGAACTTTGCATGTGGTTTCGCTGAGGCCCCATTCGAACCACGCGACACTCAATTCATCTTTCTTTCTTACTCCCATCTTAGATTAGTTTGTTTTCAACAAGCGAGTAAAAGTCCAAATAAAAGCTGTCACTACAGTCGTGTCACAATCCATAAACGAATAAAAGGTGCCAGTACAGTATTTCCAGTTTCCAAACCAACAGAGATAGAAATCACATTTATGTGCACGGAGAACAAGAAATTAACGTGAGAACCACTGAAAACATTAGGCTGTACAAATGTATCCACCGACGAACAGATTGGTTAAAGATACCAAAATACACACTGTGAGCGGGGAAAAAAACTGTTAATGATACCATGAGAGAACAGAATACAACCACTGAAGGCCAATCGATAAACCAAATCACTATCACTAGGTAAAGGTGGGAATGAACAGCCATGGCTTAAAACAAACAAATTAATTTGAAAACAGAGTTGGAATGCGAAACCCACATTAAAACAAGCCCAATAAGATCGACTTTGTTTAAATTCAGCAAAGATTAAAATCGATCTCGTTAACCCTGTTCTAACGGATGAACCCTGTAAATGCGTCGCAAACGCATCTATCTCTGAAAGTTCAAAATTAGCATTTGGGTCGCATCTCAGACAAATGTTGTGATAGTTTAGTGACCAGTGTGCTCGTCTTACGTGACACAAATCAATACATTGCTGAAGAGATCCAACAGAAACTAAACACGCAAAGCGAGGGCTTGAGCAAAGAGGCGAATTTGTGCGATATACCCGCACACATAAAACCTGTGTTAAAAATGCCCTTAAGTAAAAATAAAAACTGGCTGACATATCAACGCATGTGAGACACAAGCAAGACAAGATGTCACCCATCTGACCGATACAATCATAGGCTGACGCAAATTCCGAAGACACGCAGCTCAACATTGCACAGACATTCAACCCGTTGACAAAGGACCAAACATACAATTTGACTAAACGAACGATTAAGATGTATCCAGCCAGCCGACCGACCCTTAGACCAAACGTGAGCGGACAGAACGGTGACAGCAAGAAATCAGAACAAGTAAAAATCGAACTCGATACACAGAGATAGGCTGAGTAATTATTTTAAATGACGCTGAAAAAGCAACTAACGACGAGAACAACAATGTGCAAATTAGCCCGACTGAGTGACTCACACGTTACGCAGTTTGATCTCACTTCACCCGTTATTTACCCTGGTGATTCATGATACCTAATGTGACCACGTAGCAAAAATTGGGAATCAACTGGCTTGGCTAAACCAACAAAATCTAGGAAAGATTTCCTAGCTTAACGGATTGGAAAAAGTAGCGTGATCAAAGCAAAATCAAGGACGCGGCATATGGAAAGTTACGTACAGTGTAAACATTCTACATGAGAGAAACGAGGGTGACATCAGTACTGACCGGTGCAGATTATTCGACAAATCCATAGTCACATAGTTTGACGGGAACCATCCCATCAGAGCAGGACGACCCTCAGTGACAAGCACACCACGCCACCAGCCGTCAGAACTTCTTTCCAGTACGCGAATCTTATCTCCCCGTTCCACGGACAATTCATCCGGTTGGCTGGCAGGGTAGGTGAACAGCGCCTGGCAAATATGACGTCCAAGGCCCGAGCCAGTACCACAATAGGTCGCTGTTGAGTCTGGGAATCCAAACGAAGAAGATATCTGTTGCGATCCCACGGCAGTGTCGCTAAATTCGTTATACCCGTTTTGTTTTACGGCCCAAGCACTGGCTGTGCCTTGATGCTGTTCGAGAAAAAGGGCGTAGCAACTAACAAGCTTGGCATCAAACGAAGTACCAGCAGTATTCGTCAGAACAAGAGATTCAAGTCAAGTAAATAAAGACTGTCAGTCAAACCAAAATCAACGCCCTTCCAAAGCAATATTACGGTTGGACTAGCCACCTAGGACAGCGAAACAACTCTCCAAGAACAGGAGGAAGTAAGATTGAAAGCCAGTCGCACAGAACGCACAAAGCAAAAAAGATTTAGGACTACGGGGATCAGTGAAATAAATCGTCACAACATGACCGCAGGTCACAAACTATAATCGGAATGGTACGTGACTAGTCTATTGATCGCATTGTCCTGAGTCTGAACTCGTGTGATCCCAAATGCTCCAGAGTGAGTTTGGATTGCCCAAAAGCAACAAGCCCCACGCCTGATACATCTTCCGATCAACCAGCGATGATGAGAAGATAAGAACCACACAATTATAACTTAATGCAAACATTCTTCACATCACCAAGAGAAGTAAATGCGATTTGTAAGACTAGAGGTCGAAAACAAATATCCCACTAATTTGAAAGGTTTCCGACCACACACCACAGTGTTCGTTGTGATGCGACAGGATGTCGTATGTCGGTTAAATAATGCCATCAAGCTGCTCAAATCAGGACAGGAGCGTTAGCGACAACTGGAGGTTTAGTCTACCATCGTTTCTGATTAAGTGGTCGGGCAATGCAACCGTCGATTTAAACAAAAAAAAAGAACAAAGCAATAGACCCTAAGCAACATGTCGGACATATGTAACAATTTTCACTACAAGTACAAGTAAACATTCCTTATGTCGGCAATGAAATCAAAGAAGCAAATTATGGGGTTCTAACTGGCCTAACATTTCGTACAGGTTAACTGCATGCGCACAGAAAACTAGAATTTTAAAGAGAATCATACAAGCATGAACTAAGCGTCAAACATCTGAATTCTGTTGGCCAGAGGTGTCCATGTCTGACCATGCCTAACTTGCCATGTCAATGCCAATCGAAACGGTTTGTGAACACAAAGAAATTGGCAGAGGCGTGTAATCACATTGTAGGAAATAGGGAGTCGGCTAACATCACATGATTTAAGTCTTTTTGTTTCGTTGTCAATATCCTTGTTTCGGATAGGCTGCAATACTAGAAGGTCCAATGGAGAGCTGGATGTGTAGTGCTGAATGAATAGATGCTTTGGCGATAAAACAATGGGAGGTCCGGAACAGCCACATGAAGGACCAGGAAAAATATGGTTGATAACTTCGATGCCACATCACGTTCAAAGAGTTAACGCTCGAGTACATGAGCTGTCTGAAGCATACTTTAATTGACAAGAGATAAGAGCAAAGCGCGTTGGTCGTTGACATAATCAAGTGCTTGACTTTTTGGCCGTGAGCAATGTGTGCAATCAGGACTGGTTTCTTGAAGCTTGCACAGCGCATCAGACACTCTAGCTAACTGTTCGTAGTCACAAAGTTGAAAATAACGGGCTCAAAAGTAGTAATCGGAAAGAGTTGTTTGCTTAATGGATAACAAGTATCAACGACCATAATAACAGAGTACGAAATGTGGCGTAATTTCTTTATACAAGCTGAGAGTATTATAGTTATATTACACGCTTGGTACTTGACCTGTTCAGTCCTACCAGGTCGGCTGTAAAATGAAAAAGGTCTTCGTTATCTCCCTCTGGTGGTCCTTGTAAAAGATTATAGATAAAACAATTTATTCAGTTGAAGACGATAGAACGATTCCTACGACCGGATCGATTCGACGTGGATCTAAACGCAGCCGGCTCTGCGAAACAGTGGGAACACGAATTCAGGATATTTCTTTCTTCCTCGACTCTCTCGGACCCGAAAATCCATCCGGACTGTTCACTTTGCTCAATCACATTTCTACCTATGTATATGAATCCATATCCGACTGTAAAACCTAAGAAGACACTGTCGAGACGTTCCAGAATATTTACATCTAGCCTCACAACGAATTCCACGGCCGTCGCGTGTTAGCAAAATGTAAACAAGACTCCGGTGATGACCCCGGTCAGCTTGTCAGTCGGTTTAAATCGATGGTCAACTGGCGCACACTCAAGACGGTCACAGCAGAGGAACATCATAACGAAGCATTACGTGACTCATTCGTTTCTGAAATTCAGTCAACACATACGACAGAGATTATTGGAGAAACGTGTGTTAACATTTCAGACCGTCTGCGACCAGGCACGATGACTGAAAATGGCGTTTCAGTGATCTTAAACATACAACAATCCTTCGTCAGCTTGCGGTTCCACTACAAAACAGGATACTGTGTCACTCCCTATAGAACAGACCTCTTTCTAATCAGACGATTACGACTGCAACCTTTGTATCCTAGTGTTTCTTTTGTGCGTATTTTAAACTCCCACGTTCGAAATGTCCTGCACTCGAAGCTACTTGCAACGGCTGTGGAAAGAAAAGACATTTTCAGAAGGTCTGCAGGTCTCCCGCAAACACAAAGCAGCGTCCTTCCACCTCAACTGTAAGATAGTCGCTGATCGTTGCTTCGGCCTCATAATGTCCTACAGACGCTGTCACCTGACTCGCTGTTAACGGACAGATTTTGCACGCTCTGATCGACAGGGGTAGTAGTCAGAGGGCTCTTGACAACGATGCTCGCAGTGACACGGCATACACAAGAGGGTCACCTCCAGGTCCAAGCCGAACGCCCTTGAACAGCCGCATTGCCTCCTGGCAGTCGGCGGGGCTGCAGAACCCGGCGATCAGCGCCACCTTCGCGGCGGCTCACTTTAGCCCCGCGGAGCCTCTTCGCGTCACCTCAAGCACCGCCTTCGCCCAGCTCTTGAGTAGCATCCGCAGGGCCGCCAGCTTCGCCCGGTCGGTCGACTCCCATCGTCTTCGCCACGTCCTCGAAGTCCTCCAGGAAGCGCCGGACGTCCCCATCCTCGGACGGCTGCGGCCACGGGGTCTTCATCCTCCAATCTCGGTCACGGCACCAACTGTTGTGAGCCAAGAACTCGGATGGCACAAGGGTTGTTTATTTGAGAAAGCAACACATGGGTTAAGCGTGTAAACAGAACCACAAACAAAATCACTCATTTGCACACGGTACTTGGTCCCAGACCGTCTCCATTGTCACAGACATCAATGCTCAGTTTTTTCAGGTGGCAAGGACCATTTTGGGCGATACTGCACTCCGATGTTTCTTCCTACATTTTTCCTGCGGCTTGTTCGATGTCAAAATATACGTTCTGGTCCTACTACTGAATAGCCATGGTGTGAGTAGTATATTACGATCGCTTATCCATTGCGCGGATATCCTTATCGGCCATGATTTAGTGAATCTTCACAAATGTGTCGAGATCCCTTTCGATGGATCAAAACCCCTTTCTCGCTCAGTAGTTTATCTTGTGCTCGCGTTTCGTCGCCCATTTTGTTTGGCAATCTTTCATCCGATTGCACGTCCATTGCAGCAAAATCCCAGCGTCACTCTCGCAACGACGAAGGATTGACCCGAATCGAAATCGGTCGGCTGCTCAAGAAAGGGTGATCGAACCATCCAATTCCCCGTGGTGTGTCCAAATCCTGGTTACCTCCAACGAACGTCAGAAGAAAAGCGTGGTCGTTGATTAGTCAAACGATCAACCGGTTTACTTTCTTGGAGGTTTATCATCTTACAGAGATTGATGAACTTCCACCTTAAAAACGTTATACTACCAGATACTACTAAAGAATGAAGACAAGTTGTACACTGCATTCGGAGGCTGTGGGAATCTGTCTCAATTTCGCCGTAATTCGTTTGGAGTCATTAATTGGGTAAAACGTTTCCAGCGCATAACAGATGGCCCGGTAATGAAAGTTGAGCATACAGACATATTTGAATATCAAGTTGAACATCACCCACAATTGATCGCAGCTGTCGCATTCGCATAGACTATCCAGTCGGCCCCTTTCGAAATTGTGGGTTTTGTTCAACTTGAAATTAACCAAATCCCCGACTACTCATTAGTAATCTAAAATATCGCCTAGCAGGTTTAATGAGATCGGAGATCTCGACCTGTCTAGGAAGTCCTAATCGCGGGGTTATCGATTGGAGTTAACAGACTAGTTTTTGTGCCTCCATTTCGAGACGATCGGGCAACCTGATCATTATTCACAAACGAAGGTGGTTGAGTGTTCA
>JTDE01000716.1:56774-67377 GCA_014338405.1 Paragonimus skrjabini miyazakii
TAACAGACAGTAACTGTGTCTTCATCTCGAGACGATCGGGCAACCTGATCATTGCTCTCAAGCAAAAGCGGTTGAGCGTTCACATATGATAATTCGGTCGTGCCTAATGTGAGGTCAATGGCGCAGTGGTAAACACGGTTGCCTCATGAACAGCATGTCCGTGGTTCAAGTCCCGGCAGTGGCGATGATGTGCACTACTGACGAGCTCTGATGAGAGCGAAACTCGAGTCTAGTGCTTCTTTTCGAAAGGGGCCGACTGGAAATTCTATGCGAATGCGACAGCTGCGATCAATTGTGGGTGATGTTCGATGTATATGAAAATAAAAATCCCCCACTACTCATCAGCAACCAATCAAAATCCGTAAGCATGCGCACCTAGGTTTGTTATATTGCCTTTAATTATAGAATAAACCCACCGCCGAAGATCAAGGTATTCTGTGTTCTCCTGGAAGACTGGGTTTCGTTGGGTTCCGTGCTACGCGCTCTCGATTCAAACGCCGCACTGTCGTGCACTATACACTTCTAGTATTCGATAATCATGTAGGTCATAAGAACGAGCTAGAGATGAAAGAGGTAGATTTATTATACAACAGCCGAGTGCCTTTCCCCTGATCGATGATTCCACTGACCGTCGACAAGGCGTTAATAAGACTGTTTGTGAGAAACTGGTCCGTGTAATCACAGTTTGTCACAACGACAGGTGGGCCGACCAATTTGAATAAACAATTCAACTATCTTGAACCTACTTATTCAGCTGTAGACAATGGAGACTGTGTGGTTAGTTATGGTATTTCCGGCAATCCTCCGTCGGAAGAGTAAAAAATGGGGGATAGTAAAGCCCGAGACCGGGACTCTTTCCCTCTGGCTCTTTTCAAAGTGGCCACACTCTTCTATTCCATTTGGACAATGGAGAACTGTCATGCGGATGGATCTTATCAACAGACATTCCCATCTTCAGAAGAGATGACAGAATGATGTGATGTTAGCCACAACAGCGATGTTACCTTTGTTTCTACCACACCCAAGATGCTCAATAGTACCATAATGTGGTGGTTTTTGTAACACAGCGGACCACATAAGAATATAGCAGGCAGGTTTTCCACCTAGTCGCGCAGGACAAGGAAGTTCTAAGAAGCTCACAGAGGAGCGTCTGCCAGATAGTGAGCTGATTAGTATTGAATAAGCGGATGATAGTGAGTGGTTCAGGTTTCCTGCAGAGAATAGACAGATCAGACTTAATAGATTGGACGGTATGGCTGATCTATACGATAAGCACTTTGCATCTTAACACAGTAAAGTGATGTTACAAGATAGAGTTCATCCAGACCTATTCTTTGTTGCCGCATGTAGGACGCTAGAAAGTGCTGACTGCTTTACGTACCTGAGTAGAATCGTCTCATCAGCTTGCAATATTGCTGAAAACGTGTTCGTGAGGATAACGAAAGCAGATCTGATAAAGTCTCATATGCGCCCACTAGCAATATTTACAGGGACAAGACTAGCAGACAGCTCTATCAACGGAATCGTACGCCCAATGAATGTCTAAAAGAACAACCGACACAGGAGCTTTACACAGACAAACATCGTGGTGGGTAAGCGCGCAAAAGACTATCAAACTAGTTTTCGATCACCAGGCACGTTTGACAAGAAGGGTGATTCTCACCCCTCGTTTTTAACTTTGATATGGATGACAACCTAAGAACATAACGTTGAACGACAAATATTCCAGCAGAGTCGAAATTTTATTAGATGACGAACTACGTGACTCAGATTACAACGGTAACACCATTCGAATTTGGGACGAAGAACATCTGTATAAACAAGGTTGTGTGCCGCACTGCGGACATAGTAGCAATGCCTTCGTACAAGCGAAATCCTACAAGTGGACAGCAGAACTATTTTCACAGTTATAGTAACGCTGTCTTCCGAGTAAAGAAGTGAGCTGGAGGAATCCTCAAGAGAACGGTCCGGCGGTCAAACAGCTAAACAGGACAATCGGTTTATTATTCCACACGGTTGAGAAGCCTTCGGCACAAACCAAAAGCCTGATACAGGTTTGAATACATCAACTGTGAGCAGCAGTAGTCGTAATCAGATATCAATACCTTATCCATCGTGCTCTCAGACCCAAATGAATCAGGTTCTTGGGTCACTAACTTAGAGAACAGTCCACTTTCTTCTGTTGTCTAGGAGGTTAAGGCATCCGAGGCAGACATTCGTGGTAGTATCCCTCGTGCCAAATCCTTTCCGCGGCGTATGTGACTGGGAAGTAGTAGATGTTACTATTCTCCTGATACCGACGGTGTTTGTCCATTATCACCTTCTCGATCTGCCTTACTTCACTTATAGCTCAGTTTTTTGTCTACAAGATGTATGCATCTTGACGTTGAATGACTGAATACAGACTTGCTTATTTTTAGTAATTATGTCACTTCCCTAGTACTTTTTTTCCTGTACAGAGTTTCTTTTTTAGTTCATTGTTAAGCATAAACGAGAAACACTTATGTATTGCTGTTTATAATAAAGATGGTACTCGAACTAGTTTGCCGTTAAATTTGCACGCCTTCCCTGTACAATCCGGTGGTATTTGTCTTATAAGGCCAGAAAAGTGGTAAACGATGGCACGGGTGATGGTTTGACTCTTTGACTGGTAGGTTACCAAGTCGTTTCAGCGAGCACAGTTTCTTGTCTGAAGCTTGATGTGCGCTGTGCATCGGAGAAGCGAATCTGTGATTCTAACATATTCGGTTGAGCTTACCGTTAGGTAGCCGTCGATCCAGATGTCTCCCTCTAGGGTTTCTAGAGATTTCAAAAAGAAACTACACGAGTTAGCGCCAACGGGAAACGCAATGAGAACAACGCTTGCTCAGTTGAAGCCAATACATCTGTTAAGACATGTCAACACAAATCAGAACAGTATCGTGTATTCGTTACATCGGTGTACGTCCCCAACGGACAGCAGTTCAGATACCTCGAATATTCACAACGGCCATGAGCCTAACCAGAAGTTACTACGGCTCGGACTACCACTCACTCACAACAGTGATGTACCTTATCATAGAAGAAAAACAATAGAAAGAATACAAAAATTAACAAACACAAATGTAGACAGAAGAACCAGAAACGTTGTGGTTTCAGATCCCCAAGTGACTGCTACAGGAACCTATCTCGGACAGCGTTTCCAACCAGCACCTTAAGTGACCACGGGGATCCCAAGTGGACAGGTAACACCCAACTAATCTACACAACAAAACAGCCAGTCAACATATTAGATGATCACCATGCGTTTTAACTCAATCGCAGGCGGTCCCAGTATATAAAGAATGGAGCAAAAAACGCTCAGCTAACACGCGGAGTGCATGACCCAATCAACCCAGATTACGCAACCTGATTAGTTAATCAACTGGCCGATTATTTCGAGCGTTTCAAACTACACGCCGGTGAATGACCACGCTTCTCGTGCGGTCACCCCACTTTATATAAGTTCACCGGTGCAGACAATGATGGTCAAACACCGCAAGCTTGTTGATATCTTCTTTGCGGACGGACCACGTTTCCGAACCATAGAGCAGAACAGAACGCACGCATGCCTTTGCTGTCCCCGTTGACATCTCATCAGTGATGATACAAGTTGACAATATATACTACTACCCAAACACGTGAAACTGTCCACTGCGTACAACAGTGTGGATGTGGAAATGCCTAAGTCCTGAAGCAACAACTTGCACGTTACAGGAGCGAAACATATTTTTCAGAGGGGCTCTGCAAGAGAAGACAACCCGCACACTCCACGCTGGTTGATATAGTGCCGGGGAAAAACTCAGCATCAATCACATAGGATTCTTTAACTGTACCTTTTAAAATGTTGTCACGATAAAACTGGACGGGATAGGGTAGATCAGACTCTTCGCGAACGCCAGTAGAAGTGATGAACATCGGAGACAATTGTCAATAAACTCTCACCCAGCCTGCATGGTGAACATACAACAATTTTAACAGATTCAATTACTCCCCATCTACTTAGCAAAGATGGTTTCAAAGAACGTTACAAAGAACCAAAGTGAAGGCAATCTTTAAGTGTAAAGAAACAACGACTGTTGGTTGCCTATAAGGATGTTTATGTTCCAAGGCATGTCACAGAGTACACTTGTGGCCAATGCACCCTCGGACAGATTGGAATCCCGTCTGTTTTTCACGTACCTGATTTTCCTTATGCCCAATGAGCCCCGGTTAATGAAGATCAGTGATTAAATTGGATGCAGTGAATGTCAGACTGTGGTTGTCACAAAGAATGGACCTGCGCTGACTGCCGGACTGTCGCTTCCAGCCTAATCCACTAATTGCAAACAAGGCACGGTGTGGCACACGGTCAGTTGGTATCCGTAAGATGTGACCGAAGCAATGAAGCCTGGGAAACGAGATCAGTGTGCTTTGGGTCGACAATCTATTTATTCCGAAGAAACGTTAGCGAACTTCGCCACTGACAAAGTGGTATTCCCGCCACAGACCGTTAACGCTCCAGAGACACCGGTAGTCAAAAACGAACACCTCGTGAACATCCTCTGCGTGGAGGAACCAGGTTTCAGAGTCATGCAATAAGACCGCTCTTGCAGTGGCATTGTAAAACCGGCCTTTCGCAGAAAGACTGAGATCACGCCGATGGCACAAATGACCTAGGCTGGTGTACGTGACTCAGCTTTCAGAAATTATATCAGTTGATGCCGCTCTCAAGGTACATGATACCCTCGACTACTGTTAGCAACTCACCACTAACAGTGAGAACAGGCGCAGAATCCTGCCAATATTGCAACATCACCTTGCTTTTAGAAGGTCCAAAGGACATACTAAGCTGACAAAGTGAAGTCCTTGATTTGTTTGACATGTTCTGGGCTCCACATGAACGCTCACAGATTAGAGTGATGTTATCTGCGTACTCAATGTATCGATGTTCAGTTCGTGGAAACAGTCCCACACCATCATATTCGCAATCTGTCAGGGCATATTTTACGACTTTGTCTACTGCAAAACTGAATGGGAGAAGGAAGGCTGAACAACTGTGTCGCACCCCACTTCGGATGCCGGGAGTTGACGGTATGCTGTCATAAGTTAGAACCCGCCCCGAGGTCCGCAAGTAGATTGCTTTTAGGATGTTCACGTATTTCGCGAGCATACTTTTATTCGACAGACAATCCCAGAGTGCAGCTTTGTCAACTGACGCAACGATCTTTCTAGGGTTCAGAAAGACAACAATTTTCGACCCTCCAAATAAAATGGCAGAGTTCAAGCATATAGCGGAGTGTTAAGGTGTGACCAACATAGCCATGGTTAGAAAGAAATTCGGCCTGCTCCCCAGGGGTATGATTTTCGCTTATTCTAAAAAGCAAAAAGGTTGCAAGCGACTTCGATGCAGTATGAATCAGGCTGATCCTTCGTAGACTCACACATACACTGCATGAGCTACTTATGGAAATGAGGAGGATGTTAACCAAAACACAGTCACCTGGAGCGACTTCATTGATCCAAAGTTTCCAGAGCACAGCAGTTAGCCCCTTAACTAAGGCTTGGCCCGCATCAGTGCAAAGGGCAGGAGGAAGCTCGCCTGGGCAGGACGCCTTGTAAATTTTCAGCAACGTGATTTCAGGTGGGACTTCTGTTTCTGTGAGCTGAGACCAGTGCGCACAGAGGGATTCTGAAAACGCAGTCAGTGGCGCGGTGGCCAGTTGGAACGTTGTTAGAGATGTTCAATTAAACCCCCTAAGAGACTATGCAAGTTACGGATAGACTCACCATTGGCTTCGCAGAAGATCTTGCTCACACCTGGTTTCCAACTACCCGTTGCTCATATAAGATTGGGAAGCTTCCGAGAGTTGCCGGTAGCAGCGGCATGTTCCATCTTGACAGTACATTCGGCTCATCAGGTATGGCGATTCCACTGCAGCTACTTCTAGAGTGGCATTGAGAACTGAATTATACCCGCCGCTTAAGGAATATTCCGGCGGACATCAAGAAGTTCAAGTGATCGCACAGAAACCCGAAGATTGACACCTGAACGAATGGTACTATCACAAGAAGCAGTATTACATTTATGTACTGCATACCCCATGCGTGCTCAGTGTGTTTCGACGTCGTCCAGTGAATAGGGTGCTAGAATAGGGGCAAGCGCGCTGGTGCACAACATTTGTTCAGATGTCAAATTGTGTTTGATAACGAAGTGCCTTAGCAACAAGGCGCGGAGCGAACTTGGTATATAAAGTGCATGACCAGGAACTACACGACGGCATCAGATTAACTTACAGTCTAAGGAACAGCCAGCCCATCGATACCTGACGGCTGTGGTCGACCTGTGCCTGCAATTGATCTGGAGATGAAGGTCGTCAGGAGACGCAATAAAGCTTACAGCGCAGAAAATTAGTTTGTCAGAAGCAGACGGTAACCAGCACAAATCCGTAACAAACTTTTATCATTGTCTGTTGAACGAGAAATGTAAGCCTAAGTCACGCCAATTGACAGCTGGGCTGCATACTTCAGGTTTCAAGTCACCATGCAGCACTGCGACTCCAATAAGTGGCGAGGATGAGAGTTAGTGAGCTAGCGAAAAAACTCTTTGATTGCGTGTGGACTATAGTTTAACGGGGCACATGCCGCAAGGACAAACAGACAGCGCCTCTCCAAGCTAGAACGGCACTTACGAATCTGACAGCACAAAGATAGCCGTTGACGAGTAACCAGTCCGACAACGGCTCTCCGCACATGTGCTTAGAGAAAATCGAACACTGGCTTGGTCAGTGGCTTGGGTGACAGGGTCTTCGGACATGCGCATATTGTACGGGCACGGCGGATCGGCCGACGGAGATTGAAAGTGTACTACTGCGCTAGAATCCTGAAGCCGTGCTTCAACGAGACAGCAGGTGTTGATGGTAAGGCTCTCCAAGGCATAACAGCTGCCCGTTGACCCAACTTCATAAGTGTCCGGACACTGAAGGCGGCAGGATTAAATGGTGTTAGGGAGGCAAATACGGGGTTGTGTCCATCAGACAAAAATGGTTGACGCGCCAATTTTATCCGACTTCTGTTGTGAGCAGCAAACGAGGTAAGTCTTTTGGGCTCGAGAAAAAGTTGACGAGTCACCGGTTGAAAACTTATTTAACACACCGTGGGAAATTGAAACAGATGGATTTGGTGCCTCAGCACGTGACACAGAAGTACAGCCGGCCACCAATACCTTGATCAAATTTTCCGCCGGGACATGGGACAGAATTCATAACTGTTATTGATTCACTTCATGTGACACATCCACATTCGCGATTGGACAAATCCAGCTACTCCAGTCTCGAAGTGTATGCAAAAACACAATTCCAAACACCCGTTTAGTGACTCCACATTGAACGGTTTCACTTAGCCGGACAGCTCGACAGGACACTTGTAAGTTCGGTCTTAGATTAGACCAGAGTAAGCCAGATGAGTAAAAAGTAACTTCAATTCCGTTCCAAAACGCACAAGACACGGTTATCTTCATATCTAGGTTTTCTTTAACAATTGTCTAGGCCATGCGGTCGTGAACAGAACCAGAGGAGAATCCCTGTCATCTAGGAAGTCCTCTTGCTAGATTGGCTAATACAGAAGATTTTGTGTTTCATACAGAAAGACAGAGTTTTCCGCCGCCTCAAAACAAAACATACACGGGTCCCGGCCCAATGAAGTGAGTGGTGGTGCCCAGAGTTCAGCATTACCTCCTTAAATGAGGCACACATTGCATGGTAGCAGAGACGTCAGTGATGACTGAAAGAAATAAAGGTTCGATAAATAAACTCCAGGGTGCTCTTCTAACGGAGGGTTGTGCTGGAGTAGTCCCCGTGGACCCTCACACCAGTGATATATTACCTGCACCTGAATTATCTCCATGGTGTCCGTGTCACTGGGATGTAAAATAATGTCATATGAACAGGGTCGAATCAGATTGCTGAATGTCCCTTAAGAATTTGGAAGTGGTCGTATATAAAACAAGAGTGTGGTAGACTGCGGTGTTGCTAGGATCTACGATTTTATGAGAAGACGTCAGATCGCCCTACATTTGTTCGACAAGGATTTAAATCCCCAATAAGGAGCATCCAAAAATAGAGAGAAACGAGGATGCAGGTGAGTGCAGTCCTTGGGAAAACTGAGTGAGATAATGTCAAAACCAGATTATTTGAATCTGACGACCACTGATTTACGATCATCGGGATATTCCAAAGTTCTCGAAGACGTAATCGTCAATGAGTATTGAAGTACGAAAAAGCTGTGGCAAAACGTACACGAAAGTTCCGTCGGTAGCCCATGGAGTGGTAAGTTCCTCAGGGTAAAAATATTGATTGTGGTACGTTTGTAGTTAGGCATAACTGGTAAGTATGTGTACAACACCTGAGCGCTGCATATATGGCGCAATATGGCAGACTACGTATAAATCTCTACAGAACCGCTGCGATGAATACCATGGGGCTTACAACACAAAAGCATGAGTTTACGCGTCCAGCGAAATTGCCGTTAATTCATGTTGAGAATCAACGGCACCGTAGTCATCAAGGTTGCCCCACAGAACCGCGGGAGAATGTGCACGTTACTAGCTCCAGCAAAACCCAAACTCAAGTGTAGTACTTTGTTCCAAAGTCATGCCAATCTTCAAAGCACAACACCGACACTCACTGGACAGCTGCCGGCCAATCAGCCTTACTAGCATGACATGCAAGGTGATGGAGCGTTTGCTAAGGCACGCCATTCTCAAGCATTGCTTAGTAAACGACCTCTCTACTTAGCACGGCTTCCTTCGCAGCCGGTCATGCAAAGCAAATATGCTGGCGTTCATGGATAGTCTCATGAAGACAAAAAACAATGGCTTACACTCAGATGCTATTTTCTTTAAGTTCGTTAGGGCTTGTGACCCTGCCCCACATGCAACCCTCAAACACAAACAGAGAAATTATGGTATTCAAGGAGAGGTTCTTTGCTGGATTGCCACTTTTCTGAATAATAGAACTTTTCGAGCTAGACTTTTCGTCTTCCTCCTCGATTTCTATGGGGATCCTACAGGGTCAGTGCTTGGTCCTCTTTTGTGTCGTATCTACATCAACTACCTTTCGGACAATGTCCAGCAACGCTCTTCATTGCGCTGATGATCTGAACGTCTAGAAAGCCAGTGATCCTGGCGCGATTGAGCGTCCGTCGGACGATTGGAGTCTCATTAAGTGACAACAAGTGTGTGCACATGCCACTTGGTGGGGGCTCCGGCAATGCCTGCGTGATTCGTAGTGCACCCAACACGGCAGATATCAAGAAAATCGACCTGAGGAAAGCTCCTGGTATTTGAATGTCGACCAACTTATCCCTTACGCATCATCACGAGATGGCGGCATAAGGAGGATCCGCCACTCTTAGGGTGACTGATCGCACTTTCCGCCGCATAAATGAGAAGGCGTTTCAAACGCTTCACCGGGTTTATAGAGATATACTGGCGATTGGGCGTGTCCAACGCGCGGCTACAAAACTAGTCACTGGCTTAAGAAACACCGTGTATAGTCTCAACTTCTTCCTCGGTCATTTAACGATCGCATACTTCTTTTTTATGACAGGTGTGGTAAGACAGTTCTTTATCGTAACGGATGATAACAGTCCACGATGACACGCCGCGAAGCTCTACAAGCTCCGTCCACCGACCCTCGGGCAACAGTTCTTCTCTTTCAGAATTACTAATCGGTGGAACAAGCTTTCTTTTGAAATAGTCGCTTATGCTTCCGGAGACCGTTACAAAAAAGCACCGCTCGACAATCGTTTACTTAAGACATGGTTAGACTCGTAATTCTACTCTACTCTCGATACATGCTGTAATTAACAAGGTGTTTGCTGCGGCCGGTTTTTAATTATTGCCATTCAGATCAGCAGACGCCCGCCTGACACCGAATGAGACAAGCCAATTGGATCCGGATACCTCGGGCCTCTAGACTCCAACAGCCGTATCAGTCGGTGGAACTCTTGAAGGAGACAAAGTCCGCAAAAAATAAACGCGTTCCACAGTAGCCTGGTGAATGATGGGCTTCAAGAATGCAAAGGGTCACTCACAGACAGCAACATGTCAGTCACTTAGCTTGCGCTGTGTAGGGTTTAGTGGTTGATTGAAGATTAAGTAAAAAACGAGTCTTCATCAACCTAAACGGTAAGTCTGGGTACACCATCGGGGTAAGTGTTAGGCGTTACCGACAGCCAAACACACTTCTGGCTGCTGGTGTTTTTGCGACAGCAATAAAGAAGCTAAAACATCTCGTGCTTCATTTCTTCGTTGTTGGAATGCTGTCATTAGTATCGGATGCGTATACCCGACCCTATTTAAAGAATTCAGCTACGTTGCTGGAGTAAGCACGGTAGAATTAACGTGAACAGTAGTTACAAAAGGCAGCTTTTGTCATACCCAAGGCCGGAATGCCATTCCTGCACCTACTCATGAGGTGTAAGACCCAAAGACAAAAAGAGCCGCTCAAATTTGAATAATTGCCGTTAGCGGAACATTTCTTTGGTACATTCAATGAAAAGCAACGTGTGTAATTCAGTTGGTTGCAAAGGCGAGTTGTGGCCA
>JTDE01000716.1:94219-109126 GCA_014338405.1 Paragonimus skrjabini miyazakii
AGGTATTCGAATTCAGCTTTGGTGGTCTTGAGTTTCTCAAGTGGTAACCCACTTGGGCGAGCGACGGTAAGTGGTCCTTTAGTGGTGAAAGACGTCGTGTTTTACTTGTGACAGTGAGCTTGATGGAGTGATAAGGCGTAGGAGCTGTCGAAGCAGAGTCTCAAAACTGTTGTCTGGTAAGGCCTAACGTAATTATATTGAATTAATCGGTATGGCCTTCCTGTGTACGCACAAAGCTGTTGTGCTGTCCAACAGTTTCCGACTTCTTGCATCCACCACAAGTCCTAAGGATGTTGGATGTTGTGCATCTGCAACCTTAAATGTACAGGGGAATTGCTGACGGAGACCAAGGTCGAGAGTGAGTAATTTCTCTCCGTATGTGTGTATGGCAGTGCGATTAGCGTCCTGTCGGGTATACGACACCGGTTTGAGGTTATGTTTGTCACCAATGGGTGGAATAACGCTAGCCTCAGCGCCCGTATCAATGAGGAAATTGAGGGACGTTGAACGGTCGAATATATAAAACGGGCGACATAAGTAAGAGCCAGTGACAGCCGTCGCCATTACTGACTGGCTTAGTTGTTTCCCGTCTGGTTTTGACAATTCCAAAAGGAACAAAACTGATTGCAACGACATGCACGCGTACCAACTCGCCGGTGGTAATAACGCATACTCTTATCGAACTGTCGTACGCGCGACCTGATTCGTGGGCGGGACTCCGAGCGTGTTGATGACCCTTTCTTTGCTAGCAGTTTCGTTAGGGTGGCTAGCTGGAAAGACATCTGAGAAAACTGCTCTCTCAGGTTTGAGACGTCTTGCTGGGGGGTGTCGCGGCTGTCAGTCGCTTGAAGTTGAGCTACTTGCTGAGTAGCATAATTGTTATGTACCTGGTCAGCCAATTTTCCTAGTTTGGTCAACGGTGTCCTTCTCCAAAACAGCCAATATTTGGCGAAGTTCGCGTGGCAGGTTCGGGAGCTACAACTCTCGCGACACCGGCTCGTTGACAGTCTGTTTGTTCGACAACTGAGTCATGTGTCGAAGCAACTGTGAAGGAGTGCGATTCCCCAATTCGACTCCGGCAATGGGTTTGCGGAAATTATCTTCGTTAGAAGCTGCCATCCCGTTAATAATGGCCGATTTGATGACAAAGTACGGGTTATCTGTTGGACGCTCGTAAATGATATCTGCAACTTCCGCTGCCACAGTCTCAGGTAAGTTCGCGACGACGTAGTTATACATGGTGCGCTGTGAGTGGATTCCCCGAAATCAAAAAATAACTTTGATTTGTGCGAACCATAGTCGAGGGTTTCTACTGCCAGATTCAGGGAGTTTAATCATGGCGGTATTTTCCGAAGAGGTAGTTTCCTGATCAATATTAGAATGCATAGTAATGAAGAAAGAAAAGATAGATTTCTGGGAAGGACTATAGGAAGAAGTCTGCAGAATAAACAGAACTATAGCAACACGTAAAATAAAAGTCAATACACGGACTCACCAATTTGTATCGGACTATTCCAATACAAAGGTATAAATGCCAATATTCAGTTTAAAACGCAGTCGCTGAATAGCTCGCTACAGGCAATCCCAATCTATGCGAAACGGGAACGTCAAGGAGACCAGACGCGCGCACCAGAATGTATTGCTAAGCAGAATCAATTCGAACAATTTGTGTTCATTGTGTACAAAATAGATGGTGCAAACCGTATATAGAAATGAAGCGGAGTGTGTAAATGTATACAATACCCTATAGAGGTCACGACAAAACTCCGAGATGTTTCAGTAAACCAGCCAACAGAGAACCGCCATTGTACTCGCAAAGAAGCGGTTATTAAGCGAGTCACCCCATCCGAAACGACTAGTTTGCGGCAATTATTTAGCGAGCTAAGTTAGGCGACGAATACCGTACAACCCTACTCCGGAAAATGCAACAACAGCTAGACACATCGCACATGGACGAATTTTTGTTTCGCGAACTATAGATACGGAGACTACCGGAGACAACAAAGGCAATCGTGTCTATCGTGAGATCACAACCTCTAGCGGAGGCAGCAGAGATAACTGATCAGATAGTAGGACGCTATCAGCTACTTCTCAACCAACACAAGCATCGTATCTGGTAAAAAGTACTCCGTCACACAAAGCTGGCGGCCCTTCTACGTCAGCATCAAACATAGATATATTGTGGGCCGAGTTCGTAGCTTTACAGCGCTATTTTCGCAGAATCCATTTAGGTCGCCCAGAACGCCATCGACCTACCAGAAACCCTCAGGCGCACAACAGCGCAGTAGGTTGGCATCACCAACGTTTTGGCACTCGATCTACCAGGTGCGGTAAACCATGCACTTACAGGCCGACTAAGCAGGTAAACTTCCACGCCGGCCCGTAATGGCGACGAACGCCGTCGGCGTCGCACCTTGTTGCCTCATTTTTGTGAAGGATGTAGAAACCGGAAGCACGTTCCTGGTTGATACCGGCAAGCAGGTTATCGTGTTTCCATATACAAAAGACGAGGTGCTTACTTCCTGCAGCCCACAGCTGCGTGCTGCAAGTTGCACACCTAAAACTACTCGCGAGTAGCGATCTTTAACTCTTAATTTTGGCCTTCGGCGGATATTCCGCCGGGTGGTTACAATTGCCGCGGTACCTATCATTGTAATCGGCCTCGAACTTTTCCGACGCTTTGATCTTCTGGCCGGTAACATACTCTATCCATTAATCAATTTCAGCATTGGGTTGAGCATACCCGGCCCGCACGCAACTGTTGCAGCTAAAACACCCATATATGCTCAACCCGCCGCCCTTAGCCAGTTTGTGGGCTTCTTTTAGGAGTTCCCGAAGCTCGTTCGCACATTCAACGACATTCCAACAGTGATATCTTAGGTTACACATCACATCCGCTCTAAGGACCCACGTCTCAGCTTGGCCTCGCCGGTTGGCTCTCAACAAATTATAACTCGCCAGGGCAGATTTCGAGCACATGCTCGAATTCGGGATTGTACGCCATTTCGCTAGTCCGTGGGCCTCACCGCTGCATATGGTCCCTAAGAAGTCGAATGATTGGCGCCCATGCGTTGTTTACCGCGAGCTCAACAAAGCAACTCTCTCTATTAAGTACCCAATCTCACACATGCAGGATTTAACTACTTGCTTATATGGAAAACCCATCTACAGATAAATAAACTTAGTACGAGCTTATCACCAGATTCCGGCAGCCAAAGATGATATCCCCAAAATCGCAGTTATAACTCCTTTTGGCCTTTTCCAGTTTCTTCGAACGCCATTTGGTTTGAGCAACACAACTCAAACTTTCCAACACTTCGCTCATGAAGTGGCTTGCGGTTTGACCTTGTTTACCCCTATTTAGATGATATTTTGTTTGCTAGCTCTTCACAGGGAGATCAGCTAACGCATCTTTGCACCCTACTGGAGCGTTTGCCTCAACACGGAGTCACAGTTTATTCTAATAAGCGCGAATTAGTTAAGGCTATAATAGAGTTTCTGGGTCACAGGATCTCAGGAAAGGGAATCGCCGCACTTAGGGATAAGATGAAAGTCATCCATGATTACCACCAGCCAAATTCCTTTAGGCAACTTCGTTATTTTAATGGTCTGGTCAACTACTACCGACGCTTCATACCTCGTTGTGCGCATATAATGCGGCCAGTGACGGATCTTCTCCGTGGAGGTGAACGCAAATTACAGTTCACCGAGGCTGCATGCGTTGCGTTCATTGAGCTCAAGGATGCGGGCGCTCACTTGGCTGTCCTTGCTCATCCCGATCCGAACATACCACTGTCAATCGTGACCGACGCTTCCGACACAGCGTTCGGCGGTGTGTTACAGCGATTCGTTGGTAAGCAGTGGCAACCTTTTGCTCTCTTCTCCAAACGCTTACAACCCGCAGAATCCCGCTACAGCACGTTTCACAGAGAGTTACTAGCGATCTATTTAGGCATCCGCCACTTCCGGCATTCGGTAGTAGGCAGGACTTTTACGATTTATACTGATCACAAACCGCCAATCTATTCTTTAAACGCTTCATTCGACAGGCATTCCCCAAGTGAAGTCAGGCACCTGGACTATATCTCTCAGTTTACAACCGATATACGACATGTCTCATGTACCAAAAGCACTGACGCGGATACTTTTCACGCGTCCGTAACCTCGGGGCATCTACTGACAATGGCACTGATTTAGCAGCCATGGCCGCTGCGCAATTCACTGACCCTGAGATCGAGCATCTTCGTCATAAAAGTTCTCTCATTGTCCAACCTGTACCTTTGACATCGTCAGAGGGAACAATCTTCTGCCACACTTCCCAGGGCAAACCTAGCCCTGTAGTGCCTGCATCTTTCTTCCGCACAGTGTTCAATACACTGCACATCCTGTCCCATCCTGGCATATGCGCTTCAGATAAACTTGTAAATTAACGTTTCTTATGGCCGGAAGTAAACCACGATGTCCGCAATTGAAACCGTTCTTGCCTCCAATGTCAGCGTTCCAAAGTCCACCGTCATAAAAGGGCCCCATTGATACTTTTTCTTTGTCAGGCGCATGTTTTCACCACGTGCATGTCGATCTGGCGGGCCCCTTATCACACTCAAACGGCTCTATTTGTGTGTTGACCGCTTCACAGGATGGCCTGCAGTCATACCGCTACCTCACTGTTCCTCAGAAACGGTGGCCAGCGCCTTCTTGGACCGTTCGGTGGCACAGTTCGGTTGTCCAGCTGTGGTGACCACTGATCGTGGATCGCACTTTGAAGGACATTTCGCAGCCCTCTTAAATACGTTAGGTTGCAAGCACACTCGCACTACGGCTTATCACTCAGCAGCAAATGGGACGGTTGAACGTCATCATCGTCAGCTGAAAGACGCTCTTAGCGCCAATGCTAATCCTTCTTGGAAAGAAGCACTCCAGCCAGTACTTACAGGACCGCGGAACACAGTTGAAGAGGATTTGAATGCTACCGCAGCAAAGCCAGTCTTTAGTTCCACACTAAGGTTATCATATGAAATCGTCTCACCTTCACTTTCAGCACCGTACGATTACGGCAGCTACACAGCTCGTTTGGCGCACCACATACGAAAGCTACGCTCAGTGCAGCCTGGGGAGCAATCATCAGCTGTACATGTGCACGCTAAACCTTCGTGCACACATGTTTTCCTTCATACTGATGATCTTTGCTGACCACTGCAACCCCCATACACCGCCCCCTATCGTGTCCTTGCAAGAGGCACGAAAACCTTCACTGTTAGCCGTAACGGCAAACACGGGGTAGTTTCTGTCGACAGGCTGAAACTGGAATTTTTGGGCTGATCATCAGCCGCACTTCCGCCAACAGGCAACGTTCCTCGCAGAGAACCCCCTGTGCCGGCAAAAGACTTTCCGTACCCGGAACCCCATGCAGCCCCTGCTCCCTCTACATCTAGGCACAATCGTATTGATAGGAAGCTTTGCAAACCTGTACGTTTTTCGGAGTACGTTAACGTTTCTTATTTCGAGAAATGTTATTTTCTTCTTTATAACAAACGCGCAATCGTGCAAAAAGTGAAAAATTGTTTGTTTGATTCTCAAGCCTTTGCCATTATCTGATACATTGCCGGATCCACAACTCAAAAAACGTTGTCCTGGACCAGGTCTATCCGTATGCCAACCATCTTCATTCTTGAGTCTATCAGCTTCAGACCGGAACACAAGAAGAAGAGCAAACCGAAGGCATCCACTCAAAATTGCAAAGGTCCGCGAAGTCACTGGCTGTGAACTTATTTAGTCGACGGGATACTTTGACACGGTGAGTTATCCATTTCCGCCGGTCGTTCGGGTACTTTACTGTGCTTTCTTTTTTCCAGACCATCCGAACGTAGTGCGTGGAGAGACAACTCCAGCTACCTATCGTACAGTACTGGACAAACCTACCGCCTTTTTCTCTCAAGAGTTTTCAAAGTTGGGCAGCCCGCTGAGATAGAGAAAAAACACTATGAAGACTGAATAATATAAATAAAAGAATCTTTCCAGCGCAGCAGCCAATTTCCCGACCGACCCTCCCCTGAACTTTGACATTCCCCATCCCATGTCCTTATTCTACATGTGTATCACTGCGATGGTTATAGGAATACAGAAGTGAAGTGGTTGAATTGGCTAAACCCCAGAGCTAGCTTCGACGCGATAGTAATAACAACCTAACTAGGCAGAGCAAGTAATTTATCCCTCAAGCGCATTTGTACAACTTATGGTCGGCGATGTAATAAAACAGCAGTAATGAGAAGTAGGTTCAGTGACAATCACCACATCCTCCGCAATTCGAATGAAATTCAGGGCAGTAGTGTGGACGTTGCTTCTTTTTCACACGTTCAGGGATTCTTGTTTGCGCCGAGTCGATTGCAGACACTCTTTCAGTAACTGACTGCAAATCGGAAACAAACTCAGAAGCGGAACTTTCAGTTTCAAAGGAATTAATAGACAATATAAGAGAGAGTTTCAAAATCTTCATACACTTAAAACCGATAATAGACGAACCAAGACTGACAATAAAAAAATGAACCTGAATGACTGCACATCTGTGAGGAAACGTTTATATGTACAAATAATAGGTGAAGCATGTCCAGTAATTCCCTTAACAGACATTAGCAGGTATAGTGAGATCACCTTCGACGTCCCCATAATCCTAAACTCTCCGCGGCGTGAGAGTTGCCTCGCCAGTACCACCGCCCTGGCTCACATTACCTTGTGAATGCAAATTTACTACAAACCAATTGCATCGAAGTTAGTGTGTTGGCATAGGTATCGCAGTTTTACTCGTAACTATATTAGGAATCTGCGCCATCTCTACCATTGTAGGTTACATTCACGAGGATAACAATGGTTCAGCTGCTACCGTTGGGAACGCCGCCCAACCAGGCTGACACTTGTTTGAATCCTGAAGGTCAACTGGAATTTCCGTTGACATTCGCCCTGTATGGCAGCTGCCGTGCGGTTGCCCGGAAGGTTCTCTCACGTCCAGCTCCCTAGCGCCCTTATTCGTTGCGTTGAAGTCCGCTTGTGTACGGTGAGTAAATAAATACACAAAGTTTGTTTGCAGATTCACCGTCTTCTCACTGTGACTTCCGATCCGTGGTAATACAAGGCTGGGGAAACCTTGGGCGTACGAACCGCGGAACTAGCATCACCAAACAGGTATCAAGACAACAGAATGTTCCAGCCGCTTCGTGCAAGCAACGGAAACATTCAATACAACCAGAGTCAACAAGGAAGAAATGCTGGAGACCACCGTTAACAGTAAACGACCGTGTTATATAATACGTAGAATCAACGGAATTAGTAGATATCACAGTAAAAACAATGGATTGAAAGTCAGAATTCAAGTTATCATTGTCACAACTGGAATGTGTAAAAGGAGACTTTGAACTATGGCAAACGAATTGAACGTGCTTTCTACCACATGACTTACAGTTATCCCACCGTCGGGTAGTATCTGAATAAGATGCGGGGCGATTATCGTCAGTTGCATTTCCAGTATTTACTTTTTCAAACAGCCGCCTGTGCTGACCTTCTGATCGTCCCACGTTGTTGTTGTACAAAACCATCGATTCATCTTTCAAAGCAACTTTGACATTTTGATACTGCTCGCATAGTGTTCTAGCTGACTGGAAAGTGGAATTCGGAAGCAGTAAAAGCTTCTGTTGTAGATCGCGCAAATTTATTCCAGTGATCAAACGGTCACGGAGTTGAGTCTGTAATTGGTCTTCGAAATTAGGCCGAGCAGCCTGAGTCTGAATTCCTCGAATAAACTGTCTGATATCCTGATTTTCGTTTCTCACGAGCGTATGAAATTTAGCTCGTTCGGCTGCTTCGAAGTTCATAGGTTGGACATGTGGAGGTAGTAGTTTCTTCAGGGTTTCGTAAGAAGGAGAAATCGGCGAATCAGGGACTGACAAGTTTTTCACCAAGCTATACGCACCTTTGCCAATTACGGTGGGGAAGTGAGCGACTTCCTTTTCCGCTCTCATCTCTTTGCCTGTGAGACACCATATTTCGAAGTGTTCTAAATAGTCCTCTATTTCTCTCGACGAATTATGAATATTGAGAAATTCGAGTGGACAGGAATACATCGAAGAAATTTACAGAAGTCTGCGACGCCAATGATGATGATTCCAGGAATACAGAAACGAAGTAGTTGAATTAGCTCAACCCCAGAGCAAGCTTCGACGCGATAGTAATGACCACCGAACTGGGCGAAGCAAGTGATTTATCCCTCAGGCGCAATTGTACAACTTATGGTCAGCAATGTAATAAAACAGCCGTTATGAGAAGTAGGTTCAGTGGCAATCACCACAATCACCCTGTAACTGCGATCAACCAGAAAGACATATCTATATTTTTTCCGCTCTATCTTTCTTTAGAATAATGAAGGCCTGTGTAATACTTACCAGCCTTCTGGAAGAGAGCTATGTAGCAACTATCACAAATGATATTTTTGATAGTCGCAATCGCATGTACATTTATGATGATCTTGGTTTATTGCCTACTTTTGTTTTAGTCAAACTATCCCTTTTATAATATCCATCCCAGGGCTACAATCACAACTCGCTCCGTGCCTCGCTAGCACGACGTGCTTTTTCTGTACACTCTACTTTCCAAGGTCGATACAAATACACGAGGGTCAACGCACTGAGTCCTTGCTTTTCATTGTCGAAAGGTTTTCGACAGTAACTACAGACTGGGTATTAATCTGTTGGACCTGTTCCAACAGCGTACAATCCAGTCAGTACTCACTAGCGAAAATGGTTTGACAATGAAAACAGATGACTCCTTACGTGGAGCCTCATGCATTGGTATCGACCCTGGAAAATAGAACGTACAGAGATACACGTCAAGCTAGCGAAGAAGGGAGCGAGTTGTGGTTGTAGCCCTGGGATGGATATTACAAAAAGAATAGTTTCACTGAAACAAAAGTGAGTGAAAACCGAAATCGTCAGTAATGTACAATTGAGCGCGACTATCGAAAATTTTATTTATCACAGTCGCTACAATAGGTAAAGCATGTCCGGTAATGCCCTTGACAAAAGTATCAACAATCTCCAAGACAACAGAGGGTTTTGACCACTTTAAGCAGTCAACAGAAATATGATACTCAACACTATCAGTGTCCACAATGAAAGAATGTTTGGGATCACCGTTAACAGTGCATGATTGTGTTATATGGTGCATAAAATCAATAGAATTAGAGTAAGATTAATGGAATGAAAATCAGGTGCGAAACCTTGTTCTAAAGAAGTCTGGACTAAACTGGTCTTCGGACTGCAACAGGCGGCTTGGACAGGACCTATCTTGCCACATTTATGGCGTTTGGAACTGCGAACTGGACACGTGAGTCAAGAATGTCCATGATCTTTCAACTTACAGTTATCTCGATACTGGACAGAGACCGAATTAGATTGAGATGGTTCAACGTGAAGCCAGCTCCGTGGCGTTTGGATCGTACGCCCCAAGTTTTCCCAGCTTTATGGTAACGCGAATCGGAAGTCGTAATGAGAAAACGACGAGTCTGTAACCAAACTTTTGTTATTGATTTATTCACCGTACACAGGCGGACTTTAACCCGACGTGTAAAAGCTCTAGGGAGTTGGACGTGAGAGAACACCAAGCACAACAACACAGCAGCCGCCAGGGAGACGGATTTCAACGGAAACCCAGTCGATCTTCAGAATTCAAACAAGAGTCGGGCTGGTCAAAAGGCGTTCCCAACGGCACTAGCTAAAACATTGTTATCCCAAGTGAATGTAGTCCACCGTACTGAAGATGGCGCGAATTCATTATACAGCCACGAATAACGCTGCGAAACCCACGCCAAGAAAATCAGTTTGATATTAGTGGTACGTAGTTAATTTACATTCACGAGATAATGTGAGCAAGTACGTTGGCACTAGTAAGCAAACTCTCAAGTCGCAGGGAGTTTAGGGTTTTGGGAACGGGTTAAACTTGTGTATTTATATGGTAAGTAACTTTTTTGAACTGCCATTGTTATCGGCGTGCCTACTTTTCAGCATTGTTGACATTATATAACACGGTTGGCTTTTCATTCACTGAGGACTCAACATCTTGAGAGTTTTCACAGAGAGCTCTGGCATACTGATGCATACTGGAAGGATGTATTCTTCAGTAGTAACCATTTTTGCTAAAGACCAAGGGCGTTGATTCTTGCAACTGATTAGTCTCTTAACTGAATTTGTAGTTGATCACCGAAATTACATCTTGCTGCTTAAGTTTAAAGCTGAAAAACAAACGCATGGATCTACTGATATTTTTAATTGAAGCATGGATTTTCTCTCTTTCTGCGGCTTCAAAGTTAGCATTCTGAACGTGCCTGAGTAGCAAATGCTTCAAAGAAGCGTACAAAAGTGACAGAGGCGATTCCGGAGACGCCGGGTTTTTTGTCAAAGCATGCGCATCCTTGTCAATGGCTATGAGGAAATGCGGCGCCCTCTTCTCCTCTTTTATATTTTTACAGACAACACACTAAGATTTCTTGTGAACTTGAGTGGATGTTCAGATTTTCTAAATTTCAAGAAGCCATCGTATGGAACACTCTGACCAAGGCGTCAGTTGCGGCAATTAGGAGTACGCAGTAGTAATTGGAAATATATTTGGCTCAAACCTAGGGCTAGTTTCTACAGAGCAGTAGTAACGCAGCAAGTTGAACAACGAGACCGCAATGTAATCAGTGTTTTGCACAACGTAATTATTCATGCAGTAAAACAACACCAGCTCGCACTGTTCGACTATGAATTGTGAACACTACGGTTAAAAAAACGTCCAGTACTTCTCATGTAAGGTATGTGATGAGCAGTTACTTAAACGATCTCAGTTCACAAATCAGGTCGGCTGTACCGACGGCAAAATAATCTATTAACTAGTGATTTATCCAATGTACATCTGTTATTCATTCGCACTATTCACCGATTTGGAGGCCACTGTGTCAGCTTAAAAAAATGAAGTAAAAGCTAATCAGTCTGCCTTATAACCGATCCCTAACGTTTGTCTCCCCATCACTTATTCAATGTAAGTATAAAAGACAGTGTAATGTTTCGGCCAGTAATCTCCAGCACTTAGACTCAAGTGAATCATCGACAAAGTGAGTACAATTTCTTTTATTCCATTTCTTAGGTAAGCATTCATCCCACCATCAATCATATTCATGACAATTTAATCTGAACAAACGTGTGAGAAACTTCATGGATGAGATAAATACCGCATATTGTTCAAAGGCTAGTTACATCACCATTGAAGAGTCATGTACGGCATTTTGTACTGCATAATTCTCTTTGTTTTCCGCATTTTTCACCTCCTTCAAATTCACATGTACACTCATTTAAATCATGTGAGTTGATTCAATTAACAATACAATTGACTACCAAGGTCGCAAACCCTGGGTTTCTCTCTCTGCGTTCAGTGTCGCGTGTGTTCGGATTTTCGAGGGAGTTAACGGCTAACGGAATCCGCATTTATTTCAGCACATCTCCAAACTCATCGGTCGTCGGAATTATCTTCGTTATGACCTCTAAAGTTACCTGGGAACTATACGACAGATCGCATTGATTGGATACTTCATTCAGTGTGGTGGAACTCTAAAAGACATACCTTCACGAACTACTGTTAGTCAGTTGTTGTCATTTTTTATCAACTTTTGCTTTCATATCCACACGCGTATTGTGTATAGCGTTTAGATCCACTACACCATGCAATCATTACAACGGGGAATTTCAGTGTACCGGACACAAGCTCTACAAACATACATGTCGACTTAGTGAGTCCACTTCCACCCTCGGATGGTTTCACTCATCTCAGATGCCATTTTCTTTGAATTTTTCAGGGCTTTCGACCGTGTCCCCACAAGGCCAACCGAAACACGTGGGTCCTTGCGCATGTTTGGCCAGACAAAACGGTCGGTGATTGGCTTGACGGTGTAACGGATGCTAGGATGAGAGATAGAATGAAAATGACTGAAAATGTTTCGCCGTTAGTTAGAGGGGACATAAGGTCGAGGTTTACCGGTCGAAATGTCACAGTGTATTTTGGAGTCGCAGTGCAGGAGTAGCGGTTGAACGAATTTCAGGGACTGTTGAGAGTGCAGTTGACTGAATTCTTCGTCTTTTTGTTGTACCGCCGCTATGGCTTCTAAATCGATAAGGAATGTGGATAAGTGGTGAATGTGCGCGCGGGATAAAACATCTGCGACTAGGTTGCAGAGACCATCTATGTAGCGGATGTTTGTCGTGAACTGGTAGAGAAAGTCTAGGTGGCGGGTTTCTCTCGGGGAGTATCTGTCTGGCGAAGTGTTGAGAGCGTGTGTTAACGACTTGTGGTCAATAAGGGTGGTAAACTGACCTCCATCCAACACATGTCGAAAATGCTTGACGGCAAGGTAAATAGCTAGCAATTCTCTGCCGAAGGTGCTGTACCTCGTTTGGGAAGATTGTAGCTTCCGGGAGAAAAAGGATAGTGGTCGCATTTCATTGCCAATGATTTGCTGCAAGACAGCGCTGGCAGCAGACTGGGATGCATCGGTCTTTAGAACCAACCGTGCATGTTCGTCGGTACTTAGATAGCCGAGAGGTGTGGCGTTTGCTAAGAACTGCCTGACGGATGTGAAAGCGGCGGTGGCTTCGGGAGTGAAGACGAACTTTTTGGGGTTATTCTTCAGCAAGTCAGTCGGTGGTTTGAGCATGTCAAAGCAAATGGGGATGAAGCGACAATAGTAATTGACAATGCTCAGAAATCGACGGAGGCTTTTGATGGACTGAGGCAATGGATAATCCGAAATGGCGTTGGCTTTCTCCGGTAACGGTCTGATGCCGTCTTTTTCGATGCGATGACCGAGAAAATCAATGAAAGAGGCACCGAAGATGCACTTGGTTGTGTTGATGGCAACGCCGTAGTGGTTTGAACGCTCAAAGACAGATTTCAAATGAGACAGATGCCCCTGCTCATTGCTGCTGGCGACCAGTATGCCACCGATGTAGACGAACACAAAGTCCGGTCCACGTAGGACTTGGTCGATGAAGCGTTGAAATGTTTTTGCGGTGTTTCTGAGGCCAAAGGACATACGAACAAATTCAAACAGGTCAAATGGAAATGTGATCGCTGTCTTGGCGACGTCCTCGGGGGTCACAGGAATCTGGTGGTATGCCTTGACCAAATCTAATTTGGAAAAGATCTCTTTTCCAGATAGGCCAATGGAAAAGTCATGAATATGCGGAATAGGATTGTGATCCGGCACAGTTACGTTGTTCAGCGCTCGGTATTCGCCGCATGATCTCTAATCTCCCGCCGTCTTCTTAGGGACCATCTGTAGAGGCGATGACCACGGGCTGTTTGATGGACGAATGATTCCGAGCCACAGCATTTCCGCAAATTCCTCTTTGGCGATCTTCAGTTTCTATGGGGGCAGCCGACGTGGACGGGCAAATCTGGGTGGTCCTTTGGTGATGATGAGATGGACAACGTCATGTTTCGGCGTCGTGGTATTGGCTGTTGGTTGGTAGATTCCGGGAAATTGTTTCAGCAACACCGCATACTGGTTGGCCTCCGGGGAAGCCGTTTGAAGTCCGATCGAATTGGTGGTAGCGGATTCACCCTGAGTGCACAAAGTAGTGGTACTGTCTACGAGTTTCCGACGGTTGAGGTCGACAACCAAACCATACTTTGTGAGAAAATCGACGCCGATGATTGCGTGTTGGACGCCGGCAGTGATAAATATCCAAGGGAAACTTCGGCGCAGTCCGAGGTCGGCCGTCTAGAGATGTTGGCCGTAGGTCGTGATTTTAGAATTGTTAGCCGCCTGTAGTGTATACTCCGCGGGTTGGAGGTCGCGTTTGAATTCATCTGGAGATATAACGCTGACCTCGGCACCGGTGCCGATGAGAAAACGGATTCCAGTGGAGTTGTCGTAGACGTAGAAGAGACGACTGTTGATTTGGCTAGTGGCAGCCGTCGCCATTACTGGCTGGCCAGATCGTTTCCCTGATTTGCATTTCCCTTAGGGAGCGGACTGGCGTATGCACATGGCAGCGTGCATTTGCGGGCACTGTCACTGAAACGTTTATGGTACTAACAGACTTTAGAGGTTTGGGGATCAGAAGTGGAAGGTCGCAAGCGAGAGCGGGATCGAGTGCGCGAGAAATGACGACCCTTCATAAGGCGTCCAGCTAAGTTATTCACAGACAGTGTCAGCTGAGACACCTGGTGTTGGAGGTTATCGAGGGTATCTGGTTGTGGATTAGCGCAAGGGGAAGAGTCACGTAAATGGCTGATGGAACGTTTGAAGAAGCATTCATGGACCCTGTCTGCCGTTTTTGCCAACTTTTCTAGTGAAGTGTCAGGGTCTTGTACGGACAAAACAACGGAGGTGTTGAGTGGGAGGCATTTGGCCCATAGTCGCCTGAGGATGGGATCGCCTATGTGGTTATCGTCGACCAGAGATGTCATGTGGCGGAGTAACTGAAAGGGAGTGCAATCCCCTCACTCAACACCAGAAAGTGACTGTTGCGGCTTGGCCTCGTCTGAAGCCGTGGTACGCTTTAAAACTGCGGCCTTCCGTTGATCATATGGGGATTCGACTAGCGTGGGGCCGATTATATCAATTACATCGGAGGCGATGTCAGTGAGCAACTGTGTAGCCACGTAAGAGAACATGGTGGCCTGGGAAGTAATCTTGTGGAAACGGAAAAATGCTTCTTCCAAAGTGAACCGAACGCGAGGGTTGGAAATGCCAAACGCGGGTGATTTAATATTAATGGCGTTTTCGGAAAATAAACTGGTGTCGAAATCAGAATTCATCGGAAAACACTGGGAGTTCTGGGCAATTATCCGTTTCACGGGATTTGCCTTCAAGGTCGTCCAAAAGGC